>CAUYON010160371.1:0-42749 GCA_963573935.1 Arctocebus calabarensis
ATTTAGTAAGTTTCACCTGTACCCTGCTAAGATGCACCGTAGGTGTGGTCCCACCAATTACTACCCTCCCTCTATATGTCAATTTTTAAGAAACTTCTAGACAGGGTGTACCATTTTGCACTCCCACTAGCAATGTATGAGCGCTCCAATTGGGCCAAATCCTCCCACATTTTAGCCATTCTAGTGGGTGTGTAGTGGCTTCTCATTGTGGTTTTAATTTGCATTTTCAGAATGATATTATGTTCTTTTCATGTGCTTACTGCCATTCATATATCATATTTTAAGAAGTGTTCAAGTATTTTGTCCATTTTTTTTATTTGGCTGTCTTTTTTATTATTGAGTTGTAGTTCTTTATATGCTAAGGATATGCCACTTGTCATATATGTATTGTGAGTTATTTTTCCCACTCTATGTATTGCCTATCAATTTTCTTCATGCTATTTCTTAATACATGGGGTTTTGAAACTTTTGATAGCCTAGTTGACTAATGTTTGTTCTTTAATAGTTTATGATTGTTGTGTCCTCTCTAGGAAATCTGTACCTCACTCAAGGCTGTGATGACAGTCCTATGTTTTATTCTAGTAGCTTTATTGTTTTAGGTTTTCCATTTGGGCCTATAATCCATCTTCAATCTATTTTTGTGTATGGTATGAGATGGGTCAAGGTTCTTTATTTTTCCCACATGAATATTCAGTTATCTCAACATAATTTGTTGAGGAGATTTTCTTATTTTCATTAAATTGTTTTGGCATCCTTCTTAAAAATCATTTGGTTGCATATGTGTGAACTTATCATTACACTGATACATTTCATGCAAAAAAAAAGCCCCTCCTCCCAAGGGTTATAATCTAGATGCATTCAAGCTGGGGAGGTGATTGGCACAAAGCAGAGAGTGTTTCTACCCGAGGCATGATTTCTGTGCCAGTTTTTTAAGCTCTCTTAATAATAAAGCAAGGAGGAAAACCTAAAACAAAGTCAGCCAAAAGGCCTATTTGCATTCATGAAGTATGCAGTCCTCATTCATTTTCCTCCCACCACCAAAAAAACTGTCCAACGTGCTTCATGGAGCTCTGAAGTGGGGGGTCTCTTGCTCAAACATGCAAAATCATTGGCACCCCCTTCTAGAAAACAGCTTGGAAGCCTCATCAGTGCGAGGACACTAAACAATTTGATTAAGAATTTTATGCTGCCCTAAATCAAAATTAAGGAGTAAGTAGCATGGCCAATTTTTACTTTTCTATTTCATCTCTGTAAATTCTAAGACAATTCTTATCATAGGTGAGCTAACATTTTAAGAATGGTATTCTTTTTTTAAATCTATGGCAGATACCTCTTTTTCAAACCTTTAAAAAGTTTTCCTTTCAATTAGTAATGCTAATTATCAAAGTCATAGTGTAGGGACCTTGTAAAGATGTATTGAATGCTCAGTAATATTCGGAAAAGAGACTCAAACAAACAAACGGAACACACAGACACACATCGTCCTTAAATCATACTGACTTTTGATGACCGTCTTGTATAGGAAAGTTCAAACTTTCCCTCTGATGGTTTGAGTCTACTGAAATAAATAGACAAAAGGCAGACAAAAAAAACACACACACACACAAAAGGAGAAGGTACGCTAATGTACTGCCATGCCCAGGCACGCAGCAGCCACACACAAAGTGTGAGACTAAAAGGGGGCCTGGGGATGCAGCGGTTGTACCCTCTCAGTTACAGACTGCAAAGGGGCTCTGGAGGAGACTGAAGAGCAGAGCCTGACACGGGCTGTCTCGTAGCGGTCTTAGGAAGAACGGATGGGAGCCCAGGACACGTATCTCTGTCAGACCTTTAAAAGTGTCAGGTTTTTAGTCTCCTTTTCCCATGAGTTAATCCCGTCTGCATCGGATAAGGACAGCCCCAGGGAAAGACTGATCACTTAAGTCACTTCTGTGATTGTCTCCCCACATGCAATCAGAAAAAAATGCTTTTCAGAGCTGTTTCTGCAGTCTGCAGCCCCTCTGCACAGCCATATCAAAATATGCCAAATGAGTATATTTTGGGGTGAAATATTCTGGTTTCCTTCCATTGAAAGTCTTATTCTAAAATAAGGGAACTATTCTTAGCGGCATGAAATAAGTTGATATCTATAGAACAGTCGAATAATCACCATTAGAGGGCCAATCAGAGCTTCTTCTCAAAGCATGGCAGGATTTCAGCAAGGCAAACAGAGGTCCTGCTTGTTACCTTCCTCAGAAGACACTGCAGTGCTAATGAATAGTTACTGTCCTTCTGGCAGACTCTGCAAGGAGCAGGGTTGTGTAAGTCGGGTTGCTTTCTTGTGGGTTGTGGTGTCAAATAGCTCAGAGGGGAAAAAGTCCTTACAGGCCTTGCAAACAACCGAGGCAATGTAGACGTGCCTTGTGCATCCTTAACGAGGCTTTTCTAAACGAGACACCCAGCACTCTCGCAATCACAATACACACTTAGCTTTCTCAGATTTAAAGGGAGGCTTATTAAAAAATAAATACCTCCTGCTTCTGACAAAATCTGCAGGAGCCTGCTCAGCCCAAATGCCTGGAGCCTGTGATTCTCTTCACCTTCTAGACATGTGCAACTTCTCATGCACACACACATGCTTGCACACATGATCAGACAGGAGGCACACCCACACACGTGCACATGCACACACGAACATGTGTGTGCACACGTGTGCATACGCACCGGCACACGCAGAGGACCCATTGCACACTTTGAACGGATGTGAAGATAATCAGCATCATGTTTTTCCTTCCTCCACAGCTGACTTTCCAAAGCAACGATGAATAACAAGAGCTCAGATATGTGAGCATTGACTCTCCACTAGATATTGTGCTGAGACTTTATAGTCCTTAAGTTCTTCACAGTTCTTAAGGAGATATTTCCCCTTGAATTATCACAGCCATCCTGGGAGGAAGGTTTTATCATTATTATCTACAGATAGAGCAGGAGAGGCCCAGAGACCATGTTCCATAGCTTGTCTATGGCTAGGGAGCTAATTAATCCTGAACTTGAACAAAGGACCATTGGACTTCAATGTCTGCACCCAGCCACAAGGAATTTTAGACCTCATGGCATTGCTTTGGCCTTTGTTGGTTTATTTTGTTTTGTTTTGTTTATTTGTCAGCTCAAACCACATGTTAAAACAGAACAACCTTTTTCTTCTTCCTCCTCATTAAAAAAAAATGATATAGTACCTTCATAAACTTTAATTTAAGGACAAGAATGATGTCATGGTCATTTCTGATTTTTCAGTAGAAATGTTTTGCAGAGAAAAGATGTTACCTCTATTAAATGTGACTTTGTTGTTGAATTGAGCCACTTTCATTTCAGCCTCATTCGGAGCAGACAAAAAATCAATTTCTTCCCATCTAGAAAATAAAATGACATTCTCCACCAGGAGGGGGGAAAAAGCATCTCAGGTTTCATGTTAATATTGTGAGAGGAGAGTACCAAAGGAGGAGAAAGACCACGCTGTGGAAGGAGGCAGCAGAGGCAGGGCCAAGCTGCCAGCCTGGTAATTGCTGCTTCGGCTTTTTTTTTTTTTTTTCTGCTTTCTTTTCTTTGTAGAGAAGAAGAAAGTCATGTCTGATTTACAGATTTCTTTTTTCCTAGCTCCCTGGACATGTCACTCTTTAAAACCTAGGGATCTAGCTTAAAACGGCTGCTGAAGCTCCTGGAAAAGAATGGCTATTTTCTGCATTTAATTGTACTGCTGTAATCTTGCATGAAAATGCTCCCAGGACAGCAGTTTCTAGATCCTGCCAGGTGGCCTAAGTTCACCCCTTCCCCCAGTGACCTTGTGAGTACCTGAAATACAGGACAAGCACTGGACCATCACTCTGCAGGGACAGATGGGACTGAGCAGTCACTCGGTTTCCAGGCAACCCCGGCCTCCTATCCTGAAGCCCAGGCCACCAGGCACCTTCCCCGGGGCTGGCTCAGAGACCCGAGAGTGGGCTGAGTCTTGGTCCCTCGGCTTTCCTGCTGTGGCGCAAACCTGCCCTCCCATTTGTTTTTGTCCTCATTATTAGAGGATTTTATTTTCCTGTCTACCTTGCCAGCTGCTAAAAACAAAACAAAACAGCACCTGTGATTCTCTTCACACCCTCTGACCCTAGAGAAATCCCTCACATGTAGCCACCATCTGGGAAAGCCATTGCTTTCATCCAACTTGTAAACATTTTCAAAAAGCCTCTGAAGGCAGCCATTTGGCGCGCTGTCTTGACTGCTTTCCTGAGATTTCAAATTTTAATTGCAGCCGCTTGATGAGGCACCAAAAGTCCACACTTGAACATTTGGACTGGCAATTCTACGTAACATGCAAATCTGTCCATTTCAAGTGGTCCTTGGGATTATTACTGCCCATTTTGAAAACTGCCTTGTACTATGCAGAGAGAAAATACTTTGGTGGTTACTACTATTTATTCCTCATATTAGCTTTCTAGTCTTAATATTCACTACTTGTGATATATTTGCTATATTAATGTCCCTCCAAAATTCACGTATTAAGTTTCTAATCCCCAACATGACAGTATTTTAAGGTGGGGCCTTTGGGAAGTGCTGTGGGTGGATGTGTTTCCTATAAAACCTGCCTTGAAACAATCCCAAATGCAACAGTAATAAGAGGTGAAGCCTCTGATTGGTGATTATGCCATGAGTACCCAACCCTCATGAGTAGGATGACTGGCTTATAAAAGGGCTGAAGGGAAGAAGCTGGACCCTTTTGCCCTCTACCTTCCAGCGTGTGAGGACGCAGCACTCACCCCTTCTGCCAGGTGAGAACGCAGCAACTCAGGGCCTTCTTGGAAGCAGAACACAGCCTTCACCAGACAAGTGGACTATTGGCACCTTAATCTTGGACTTCCTAGCCTCCAGAACTCAGAGAAATAAATTTCTATTACATAAAAATTATCCATTCCATACTATTTTGTTAGAGCAATACAGACTGAGACAGGATGTAATTAGGTTTATGTGAGGTCATGAAGGTGGAGCCCTCATGATGGGATTAGTGCCCTTATAAGAAGAGCTAACAGAGACGCCTTTTACTCTCTCTCTGCCATGTGAAGACACAGCAAAAGGCAACCGTCTGCCCACCAGGAAGTGGCCCTCACCACACACCAAGTCTACGGCCACCTCCATCTGGGCACTCCAGCCTCCAGAATTGTAAGAATAGATAGTTGTTATTTCAGTTCCCCAGTCTAGAGCAATTTGTTGTAGCAGCCCAAAGTAAAACATACAGATAACCTTGACCTCATACCAAGCAATAGAAGGAAAAAAAATAGACATGTACAGAAAATAAAGTGGAGGGAATGAAGTAACATACAACCCAAACTTCTCAACCTTCTCTGCCCCCTGGACAGGCCATTACTCATTCTGGCCTGTCCAGGGGGCAGAGAAGGTTGAGAAGTTTGGGTTGTATGTCTGGAATATCTGCATTCTTCTAAAACTCTCCAACTCATTCCTTCAACTGTAATAAACTAGAACCCTAAAAATACCAGATCTGAAAATCAGCAAGGAAATTGTCTTCTACTCTACTGGGTCACCCCTAAGGAGGGAAATGCACATGAATTGGGAACGACAGTCTCCAGGAAATACGCGCGAACCACTTCTTAGATGTCAGGCACAATGAGAGGCCCTGGTGAATAAGCACAGACCCACTCAGCATGGCTGAAAGTGGACTCCTCACCTCTCTCCTGCCCTCTCCACTTCCCACCTCCTAGCCTGTCTCTGCCATCCCAGCCTCACCTCCTAGCCTCTCTCTGCCATCCCAGCCTCACCTCCTAGCCTCTCCCTGCCATCCCAGCCTCACCTCCTAGCCTCTCCCTACCATTCCAGCCACACATGTGCACTGTCACAGGAACACATAGCAGTCCTTAAGGCCTTGATTTCTCCCTCTAAGAAGCCCATGGACAACGTTTAAATAAGGCTCCAATAAAAGTCTGCCTCTTTCTAGCTCTGGGGTCTTAAAAGAGTAACTTAACCTCACTAAGCCTTAGTTTTTGCGTCACTAAAATGGGGAGATGTGAATAGTAACTTCTTAAGATTCTTGTGAATATTAACAAGGTAACATAGCAAAGAACACAGCCCCAAACCAGAGACAGTAAATGTCCATTAAATATTAATTAGTTTCATTATTCTGACCCCTTTCCATTTTCTGGCTTATCATAATATCCTCTGAACAGCCCTCCTGACTTCAGAATCTACCTTTCAAATTCCCCCAACCTACTAAACTATTATCTTGGAAGCCCAGCTCTCACTTCCCTTCACCTCTTATTGCTTACAGTTGTCAACAGGTACAGCCAAGAGTTTGTGTCTGTCTTACCACCAGCAGCCAGTCATTAGTTGAGATTCTGTTCCTTGCAAGTGACAGGATTTGGTCAGACATGGCCTGCAGATGCACTGGCTCCCACCCCGGAGAAGTTACGTCCTGGCCTACCCAGGTGTCCTGGAATGACCTTGACTCTCTCTGCTCCCTTTCCTGTTCTGCTTTCCTTTATGGGTTGGCCTCCTTCTTTTTTGCCCTAGGAAAGATGGCTTTCAGCAGCCCCATTCTCACCCTCCCAGTGTAGTAACTGACCTCTAAGAAAAGAGGACCCGTCACTCTGAATGTCTGCATACGAATTCCAGGCAGTGGCCCCGACTGGTCCTGTCTGAGCTATACCTTTACAGAACCAAGGGCTGAGGGGAGGTGATGGGGACATAGGCAAGGAAGGGGTGGTCATGGTATTCCAAAGGCAGATTTCACCTAGACAAGCAGTGTACATGCCCATGCCAACCAGCGATCCCCTGGCTGGAGCTGCACACAGCCTCACCCCTGAGAGCCGGGAGCCTATGAGATCTGTTGCAGGCCCCTGGCACCACAGGAGGGCTTGAGGGGCCCAACCCTGACTCTCGCCCTGCTTTTCTTTGGCAAGCTCTGGGCCTTTTCCTATGGAAGTGAAGCCTTCTTGGGCTTCAGGAAGAGTAAAACTGAAATGTAGGAAACAAATCCTTGTCTTTCAAGAGTTTCCAACTCACTGACAAAGGATTTCTGGCCTGCGCTTGGTTGGGTTTATCTCTCTCTCTCTCTCTCTCTCTCTCTCTCTCTCTCTCTCTCTCTCTCTCTCTTTCTCTTACACACTCGGGCAGCCTCTGTGGCAGGGACATTTACCAGGGAAGTGTCTTTGGAGCAAATAAGAAGGCTGCTTTGTTATCAGGTGCTTTGCATCTAAGGATGCCAGGAATACTTTTGAGATATTTAATTAGGTCTCAAAACATGTCTACATGGAAGGCATTAGTATTTGCTTGTCTCAAATGAAAACCTTAAAGCAAAAAGTTAAAAGTGACTTTCTGAAAACTACTCAGAAGTGGGATTTTTTAACGGGTGACGGTCCCAGATTGGGAGCATGGCCATGTTCTTACCTTTTCCCCTCACCCACAGCTGTGCTGCCTCCTTAATAGCCAGAGTACAGAATCCACATGGTTGGCGCTGATAAGGTTGATGCTATAGAATACTGAATCTTAAAGAGGAGGACAAATTTTAAATATAAAATATATTTTTAGCTTAATCTCAAGGTCAGAATAAATTGCAGGGGTCATTTAATCCATTTCTCGTTCTACTCCTGGGCCATTATATTCTCTTTGAAAATATCCAGTTAGAGAAGGAACTGTCTCCAGAAAGAACTGATTCCAATGTCAGACAAGTGCAATGATTAGAGCGTCCCACCTCATATTAAATTAAAATTAGTCTCCCTATAACTCGGAGCCTACTTCTGCTTTGCCCACTAGAATTCATTCATATTCTTTCTTTCTTCCTTTTTTCTTTCTTTTTTCCTTTCTCTGGTCCCTCCTTCCATTCTTCATTGCTTCCTTTTTCCTTCCCTCCCTTCCTCCCTTCCTTCTTTCCTTCCTTCCTTTCTTCCCTCCCTTCCAGCTATTATTTATTAAAGGGTGCCCATCTGCAAAGTATCAGCATAGGCACCTAGGATACAGGACTCAACAATAAAGACAAAGTCCTTGCTTCATGGGGATTTTGTAGTAGTGAATAAAGAGGGGGGAAAACAAAACATACAAAGAAAACTTTCAGCTAACGCCAGGTATTTATAGAAGAAATTAATCAAGAAAGTGGTGTCTGGGAGGAGGGGATACTTACTATCGGTGCTATAAACAGCTCCTCTGAGCCTCTGAAGAGGTGACATTGAGCTGCAACTGGAATGCTCCTGGCATCACGAGGAATTTCCAGTCCTCTTTCCACAAGATGACTCTTCCCCTATTTGGGGACCAGATATCATAAAGACAAGTGTACACATGTGTAGGCATACACACAAATCAGTCTTCTTTCTCTTGGTTAAACATCTATATTTATGAGTCATTCCAAACATATAAACCTATTTATCAAGGTCCCTCTCAATATATAGTGTTCACAGCAGAATAAAGAATCTAATTTTGAACTGAATGTCACAGAAGAGATGGACCCACAAGCTAACTTCCTTGTTCTGGACAACACACTCACATTAACTGTGCTTTAAACACCCAAATTCCAAAGTTGCAATAATCTGTAAAAACCTATATCTCATTAATTCTTCCATTACTAATCTCTCGGCCAACTAAAAGTTATGTCTATCTATCACATGCTACTAATAAATTTCATCACCAGTATCCTATAATGTTATAATTGTGAGTGGGGAGAGGTAGGCAAGGGTAGAACCTGGGTTCTGACAATTTTCTACGGAGAGCATCTTGTTAGCTGTTTAATATTTTCTGTCTTCTGCAGACATCATCATTTAGGATTTTAAGTAACAGATTTGATAAGCACGCCATCAATATCCAGGTTCATGTCACGAAAAAGCATCCCCAAGATGGGACAGAGAAGGAGCAGGGGTGTTGGAGCAGTTATTTATCCAGCTGACGATATTATGAGCCAGTCCACATAAATGAGAAATATGCAAAACACTTGCTTGCACTTTCATTCATGACCCAACGAATAAAGAAAGGACAGTAGCGTGAAGTGGCACTCTTTGTAAGCGGTGTTAAATCAATCCTAGAGATCACTGCTCCTGGCTATGAATGCTCAAAAACTCCCCTTTTAAGACTATCTTCTAAATATGTGTTCTCGAATATTTCCTAGCCTGTAGATAGGCTTAGCAGTTGTGGGCACATGGTTCTGACTTTTCTCTTTTGAAAACTTTGCTAATTCCCTAGATCACGCTCCAGCATCCCCATGGGTTTTTGATAGTGTCACTATGGTTGATTGTAAGTTTTTTTCTCCGTTTCCTGTGATACAATCCATTTGAGCCAGAGACATAAAAATGTATCAACTATACTAGTCTCACTTTTATAATCATTGGGTTGAGTCCCTTTTATGGTAGTCAGTCTTATCATTTCCAATCGCATTCTTATAGCTGAGTATAATTTCAAAAACGGGAAATGAGCACTTCTCAATCTTTTGCCTTTTCTTGTATTATTCTTGTTGTTCACACATTTTCTTTGAGGATAGAGAGGAGTTTCCTGAGGGTAAAACTGAAAGTGATGGAAAATAAACTGCACAAGAAATAAATGGGATTATACCTACTTAGGATATTTTGAAAATTGAATTTTAAATTCACGTGTACCTTATCTAACTACTATGCTAGAAATCTCTTTGTGGCTCAGATGACAGTATCTTTTACACTTCAAGTTTTTGTAATTACTAAGAATTCCTCTTGTTAATCTGAAGTAGTTCCACAGTTACAACACCCATTATATCTTCCTCTGACTTTTAAGAGAGGGAACTGCCTCCAAAACAAGTGAAAACTCTTATCAGCAGCTCTGTTTTCATTGAATGCGGGAGGTTTCACACTGAAGTCTGGATAGTTAAAGCCCTAGCTCATAGTTAGACCTTCCCCAAAACCAGTTTCGAGGTTTGCATGGGGAACACGTGATTCACTCCCTCTGTCATCCTGGGCAATCCCTTGTGTTCTCTCATTTAATCTCCCCTGAGACCTCTCCATCACAGTAAGGGGGCGCGCCCAGTAGAATAAAGTCCGATTTTAGCAAGGGTTGCAGCTGACCATTTCTGATCAATTTGGTCACTAAGAGGGTAACCTCAAATGTGGGTTAAGCCTGCCTACCTCATTCAGCTACATCCCCAAAGTAATACCTAACAGGTGCTTTTAACAGGGACTTTATAAAGAACCCACAATCATGTTGATGATAAGACTGACTTCACCCAATGCAATGATGCAATTCACAATGCAAATGTTTGTTTACATGTGCAGTTTTGCAGACAGACCTAGCAAACTATAGGTACAGTTAAATGATGTTGCTGGTGAAGATCAGCCAGCACAGTAGGGAAGGGCACCACCAACTCAATGATGCTTTTTTGTCAGCTGGCATCATTTACATTCAATACCCCTAGAAATGGGTATATTCCTCATTTGATTCTGTGCCATATATCATCTTCTAAGGCCTATTTTGCCTGCTGAAATTGTGATTCTTCACAGTCTTTCTGACTTGAAAGTATCCATTTATTTCACCATGTGTGTTTCCTAAATGCTGTTCACAAATGCATATGACACTCTTGGAGGTGTGAGTCTTCTTTAAGAGGATGTCACAGAACACCTTTTGGGGATTCGGTTTCACGGAGAACTCTCATAAAGCATTTCCAGGGGGTCCTTCCTTATTACTCAGAGTCCTAACTCAGAGATCTTGTCCTGCCTTTCTCTATCAATTGTACCCCCTTCCTCCTTTTCTGTAGCAGTTGGAACTCCATTTAATCCTTACTAAAGGTGGGTTAAACTTGTAATATGAGGTTCATAGATTAGTACAGGGTTAGTTATTTTGACAGAGGATGATATGCTTCCCACTTTTAAAATATGTAATTCATATACAAAATTCAGTTAATCAAAATCTAAAGTATTGTGTGTGTAAGCTTTTTGTTTTTCAATAAAGCAGCATATTGCAAGACAATTAAGGTTTTTGAACTGATGTCGATGGTGATGGCAGCTTTTACACATAAATAACCAAGGATAGCATTTCCAAAGCTGCCCATGGGAAACAAAGAAGGAAGATTTCAAACTGTACAATTACAGCAATAGGTCAGAGAAAACATGTTGAAGGAGAAACCCATCCACTAACCCAAGACAAGAATTTCCACTGGTTATTTTACCATTCTGTGCCTCAATGTCCTCACCTGAAAAAGGAATTTGTAATACCTACAGGACAGGATTATGCAGAGATCAAATGAACGAAGAAGAGGTGCACTAACCCGCCTTATTGACTACTGTGAAATGCACATAATGGTCAACTGTCATGCCTCTACCTCTATCCACCACGCACAGGTGTTCCTATCAGCCATGGACACTTGTATGACTTGCCCAGGAGGACATGTTGGTAACTGAAGAGCCTGGAGAACCCAGGCAGCAGGAAGGTAGGAGGGCAGGCAGGACACTCTCGGAGGACCCAGTCTGGCTGTTGTAGTAACCAACACAGCAAGAAGACCCCTAAGATCCCTAGGTGTTCTAAGGGCCCCTAACTGTTTCAGCCTGAGTCCTCTTCCATCTCAAACCCCCCTTTTTGGTTTAATTCTGAGAATGGGTTTCTGACAAGGAAATTCTCTGAGTTGCCTGACTCCCTAACCAGTTGAACAATGGTAAAAACTTACTTAAGAAGAGTTTCCCAGGTTACTGAGTTTCCCAAGTGACTGGGCTTTCCAAGTTGTCCCCATGGTTACTGAGTGACCCCCTTGATCCACCACACAGCAACCCCCTGAGCCAACTATCTGACTGTAACTCCATCCTGTAACTGGGCACATTCTGCTTTTATGCATGCTTGCTTTGCCACATCAGCACAAAAAGAGTATAAAATGCTGCCTACATTTCTCTTCAGGGCTGTTTGCCCTTTAGGCAGCAGTCCGCCTGTGCAGATGTAATAAATGGCCACCTGATTTGGGCTGCTTGCTCTTAGGGGCAGCGACCTGCCTGTGCAGGTGTAATAAATCATCTGATCTAATTTGAGCCTAAAATGAGGTCTGTGTATTTTTATGGGTGGCAACACTGTGAGCCAAGGCTTTCACTCATCTTGTCCTCCTATATTCAAAGCCATGAGTTTAAAGCTAGTTTTGAGATGTAAACAATACAATGGCTCGTTGTAATTCCCAGATTTGAAAAGGGACCCTTCATTATTTCAGAAAACTAATTGTATGCCAACCCCGATGTTTTTACTCCAAGGGATGGATTTTTTTTTTTTTAGTATCTGTTATTGGAAATAGAGATTATGGCTTCTTGTTTGTTCTGGTGAGTGTGATAGGATCTCTCCCTTCTTTCTTGGGATTTCAAACTAATTCAAATCTAAAGATTATGCTCACACACAAAGCAAAATTGAGAATTCATAATATATTAATAGCTGAAGAGAAGCAATTTGACTTAGCTAGTTTCAGTAATTTAAACAAATAATGCTATTAATTTGCATCCTTCAAAAAATGTTTCAGGTCTTCACCTTAATTTGGGGGGGTATATACTCCCATGTTCCTCATTTTAATAACAAGTATGTGCATTCAAAAATGTCTAAAAGATTTAAAATATACATTCACTTGCTCCGTGAAAATATCACTAAATTCCTTCTGGCATAAAATAAGGTGAGTATCTATTTCCCTCTTTTCACCCCTAATCCTAGTTCTATTCTCATAAATTAAAGGTGAAAAGACAAGTGTGAGAGGCCTGTGTCTCTCAGCTTCAACAGCTCAATGCAAAAGACAAGCTAGAAAAGGGATAGGTGACATATTTACTGAGTGGTCTAGGCACTCTTGCCTTCACACGCTTTATCTGTAATGGCAAGAGACAGACCTTATTTTTCCTCCTCTGCTTCCCTGCTGACAATTCTTATTCAGGCAGCAAAACTCAAGTGAGGCCCACTGACCATGGCAAGGCCAGCACCTTGGCTATTGGGAGAGTTCCAAGGAGAGCAAGCACAGATTTATAATCCAGAAGTGAGACCTGTCCACATGAAACACTATTTGACAAGACAGACTCTTGAGGAAAATAGCATTGCCTAGCTAGGAGAAAAGATGGCCATGTGCAAATTTCACAATTTTAGAGAGCAGGATCAAGGCCATCACAGGGAGAACTGGGTTGACTTTGGAATAATGTCATCAGTAGAGACTGGACAGTTACCTTTCCTATCCTGAAGAGTGGAGGCAAGTGTCACAAGTATCAAAAGTTATCAGATGGAATGTAGATGAGATGAGTAAAATCTCCTTTAATCCTGATATTCTGTACAAAGGTAACTCATTAAACTATGTGAATAAAGGAAATATCATTTGTGACTTGAGCTTCACAAAACAGCTTTGTGAGAATAAAGCTCATAAAATACTTATTTCTTTATATTCATCCTCAAGATAGAAAGAAAGGGATGGGGGAAGGAGGGAGACAGAATGAATATTTTTTGTTGGCATGTAGGCCCATGTACTGGGCCTGTATTCAACATATAAATAAATGTAGAATTAAATACAGCAAACCAAATATGTGTATGTACATGCACAAACACTTAATCAATTTGCCAAATGCTATGACTTTTTTTTTATTAAGTCATATACACATTGATCATGAATGCATTTATGCATATGTGGGGTACAATGTGTTGATTTTTTTATACAATTTGGAGTGCTTACATCAAACTAATTAATATAGCTTTCACCTCATTTACTTGATTATTGTGTTAAGACATTTATGTTCTATATTTGGTAGATTTGACTTGTACCCTTGTGATATGCTCCATAGGTGCAGTCCCACCATTTACTCTCCCTCCATCAAACCTCCCCCTTCCCTCCCTTCATAAGAAAGTGTGAGTAAATATAAATTGTTTTCATAGAACTACTGAGTACATTGGATGCTTTTCTTCCATTCTTGAGATACTTTACGCAGGAGAACATGTTCCAGGTCCATCCATGTAAACATAAAAGAGGTAAAGTCTCCATCTCTTTGAAGGCTACATAGTATTCCATGCTGTACATATACCACAATTTGTTAATTCATTCATGGGTTGATGGGCACTTGGGCTTCTTCCATGACTTGGCTATTATGAATTGAGCTGCAATGAATAATCTGGTGCAAATATCTTTTTTGCAAAGTGATTGCTATTACTTTACTTAAGTGGGTTTGACTACAACTAAGGTTGCAGGGTCCGTTTCCATTTGTCTCAATACTTATCTATGCTTTTTTGCGACGTGGGAGAAGAAGAAGAAAAGTAGGAAAGAAGAGAAGCAAGAAGAGGAGAAAGGAGGACAGTGGAGGACCTGGGAAGTTGGGATTATTTATACATATTTTACTTTCTATTTTGCATTCCTAATGAGACAGCTATTACTATTACTCCCCTTTAGATGAGTTCAGATAAGTTGAAAGAAATGAAATAATAAAATGAGTGAACAGCAGAGCTGGCTTTCTTACCTGATTTCCTCAGACCACAAATCTCTGAGCATCCACCAACCATGCCCTTAGTAACGAGGAGAGATTTAATGACTCACTCAGTGTCCCGCCACCATAATGAGTCATGACTGACACATTTTTAAACAATAGGATTATTTTCGTAGATATTTGAATTCAAAGAAAAAAATAGAGTACAAATTCCTAAATATGGTTTGGGTTCTTACAAACATTTCCTTTGCCTGTGCCAGGGAGGAATTTGACGCTACCAGCCAAATGCATCATTTCTTAAAGAACAGAAGAAATGCTTGGGTCCCACCCCAAATCTCTTAGCAGTGAGTATTTTATGGTCTTCCTGATTATCAAACAAGAGGGCTTTCAATTACACCAAGACCACGAGTGCGGCTCAAATTGGGGATTTGAGAGTAATCATCCGGAGGAAAGAATCAATAGTATCGGTAAAGATATAAAGCACCCCGGGAACGGCAGCGAGGAACCTTCGCCCAAGGATCTGACTATTGTTTAATCCAGCTGGAGGAAGAGGACCTCAAACGACAGCCTCCCGCCTTACCCAGCTCTTCCAGCTCAGCTGACTGCTCCCTGCTTGGTGCCGCGAACGCGCCCCTTTGGGTTGATTTACAGTCGGCTGGCGCGGCGGTGGAGACAGACCTCAACGTGCTTTCTGCCAGAGCTCGGCTGGCCGCACTGGCTCAGCATTCTCAGTGCGGACACACAGAAATAAAACCGAGACGCACTACTAATGGAAACCAGTAGACGAACAAATACACGTCCACACAAGAGAAAAACACAATTACATTCAAGCGGGGGGGAGGAGGAGGGATGGGTGTGCGCGCACCTAACTGGCCCAGGGTAAGGGGACACCGCACACCTCCCGGGGGGAGGGGGGCACGACTACAGCTTGGACTCTACCTAACAAAGGGCAACGCTGTAACCTAATCATCGGTGCCCTCGTATTAATCTGAAATTTAAAAAATAAATAAATAAACGACGACAGAAGGACTCCCTCCCGTCTGGCCAAATAGGAATCAGGGTCACTTGCAGCCTCAAGCTGTGCCCGGGAACCTGGGACAGCTCGACGCAGGCAGGACGGGGAAGGACAGGGCACTGGAGGGTCAACTGAGACAGCGAGAGGACAAAGAAAATGCTAACTATTTCTCCCTAAGCATTTCTGATGCACAGAAATAATATGGAAGGAGACACCTGTCACCAGCGGGAAGAGCCGGCCTGCTTGCCGCCCTCACCTCCCGCCTTCTCGGCTGTGTCCATCAGGCTGCGATGCTGTCGCGCCCTCTACCTGACCACAGCCAGCTGGAAAAGCTCCTGCATCCCAGCGTCCTAACCCAGGCGGCTGCGTCCCTTCCCTTCCGCACAGGTGCAGGCCCCAGCACCTCGTCCCTGCCGGGCGTCCCTCCCGCTGCTGGCGGCGCCCCGCGCTCGGCTCTCCGGGAGCCCACCCCGC
This sequence comes from Arctocebus calabarensis, assembly GCA_963573935.1. Taxonomy (NCBI): domain Eukaryota; kingdom Metazoa; phylum Chordata; class Mammalia; order Primates; family Lorisidae; genus Arctocebus; species Arctocebus calabarensis. The sequence continues at coordinate 15,877 of CAUYON010160371.1, forward strand.
TCTGTGCTCAAACAAAGCCATCTGAAAGCTGGAAGAACGTGTCGTCGGCAGATAAAATGCTAATTGACAACTCATTTTCATTCTGCCGAACAGAATTGTTTAATATTTCATTCCTATCACCTGCTCATTTCGGGCAGCCGGCACCGCCAAGAAGGGCTCCCCGGGGACTGCTTGAAAGCCTGGCGCCCCACGCCCTCGCTCCCCGCCGCGTCTCGATGCTGCCCTCCGCTGGCGCCGCGGGGACGCGACACGCGCCGGCTCCCGCGACCGAGAGGGGCCTCGCGCCCAGGGTGCCTGTGCAGCTGTCAATGGGTGGCGAGGGAAAGTCGCCGCCTCCAAGGACAGCCTGACCTCCCGGACAGGATGCCCAGCTCCTCTCTCCGCAGCGCGCCCGCTTCCCCCTGTTCTCAAGTTCAGTGTGCCCAGAGTGAGGAGAAGCCACTGTCTCAAAGACTTTCCTCTCTGAAAAAGACAAATACAGAGGGTGCCAGAAAAATGTGTACACATTTTAAGAAAAGAAAAAACTATATGAAAATTGTAATGCTCACTATGTACCCGTAACAAAAGATGGATACAAGTCACGTTTGACTTCTGCAATCACAAGGGACTCTGCCTCATTACATAATGTAGAATACACAGCTAACCACATCTCTTATGATGTGGATACACTTCTGGCACCCCGTATGTGTGTGAGGTGATGTTTCCCACTAGGAAAACCCAACGAACTCCTGGCAGTTGGAGACCAAACTTGGGGCAAGTACAAGATTTCCAGATTCAGGGTTCAGGGACCAATTCCACTTTCCCCCGCCTATGACTCTCAGGCTCTCCTCTGGAGCACAGCTGTCCTCCATTCTCCTGCCTAGTCTGACACTGTTCCCAGGCCACCGCCCTGGCCTGGGTAACCCCGTTCCAGCCGCCCAGGGGCCCCCTCTCCTGCCTCTGCTTGGCCTCCAGCCTCACCCACACGGTGCCAAAGGGATCAAAGTTTTAAATGACTCAAGGTGGGGTTCTTAAAACAGAGAAATCTGATCAGCCATACCCTCCCCAGTGGACACTTCAAGGGGCCCCACATCACTGGACAAAAGCAGCAGGCCTCTTCCTGGCTTTCAGCTCCATCTTCAAGCATTCCTTCCTGTACAAAGCAGCAATACAATTTTCTGGGGTGCTCTGGAACTCACGCTGCGTCTTATCTCTGCTATTGGGAATAGTGGCCCCTCACCTAATAGACCTCTTCCTGACCCTGACCTCTGCACCTATTTATTTCACTTTTAAAACTCAAACCTTCCTGAAGAAATCCTCTTCACGAAGTCCTTCCTGATGGGCATACTCATATCTTATTGACGTAGGTCTGCTCTTCTTCATCCCCCAATTCTCCATTCTTTATTCAGAGTTTCATTCTCCGCTTATGTGTTTGTCTGCTCTCCACCCCTGAGCTTCTGGACTTGCAAAACTATCTGATTCATCTTTATATTCCCTGTAACTAGCATGGTACCTGGCTCACGTACCTGGGAGGCACTGCATTTGTTGCACGAGATAATGCGCGGAGGCAGGAGGAAATGCATCCTTGAAAGGTAGTCCCAGAGAGACTACCCACCCCAGTCACCTCTGTACACCTGCCTGCTGGGCAGCCCTATGGCTTGATCTACTCCTTTGGAAACTGGGAAGGACAAAGCAATGACCACTTGGGAGGCTTTGGTTTGTTAAGTTCACTTGGAGGGTCAGCTTCTTTAATCAGACGATAATGGCAACATCCAGCTTAGCTACCTTTGAGAAGGGAGGTTATAATTGCAAGAGGAAAGGAAGAATAATTCTGGAGACTTGGACCATGGCAAAGAACCAATTTGGCAACAATCCAAGTTGTATTAGGACATAAGATCTGGGAGGAGAGGAGACTGCAGAAGCTTAATGGATGGATTAGGAGAGAGGAAAATTTTATGTACCAAAAAGCTCTTACATTCTTTCTAAACCTTGTGGCAACCAAAGAAGATAGGTGTGACCCTCATTTCCTAAATGGAAGCTCAGATGGATTTGCATCTACTTCTAAGGGTGCACAGCTACAAAGGGCGGCCCCCAAGTTTCAAACTTACCTCTGGGTGAAGCATTTCTCTTCATTGGGAGTCCTGGGCTTCTTCGTCTCTGAAATGGGCCCCATGGAATGTCTCCTAGCATTTAGCTCCCTGCATAGCTCCCAGCCTAGTCAAACCCTAGAGGGAATAAGGGCCAATTATTGAAGAGCCTCATTTGCCGGGTTACATGGAAGACACCCACTTTCCTATCCCCCATTTTACTCAGAGAAATCGGGTGCTGCCTCATTTATCACATTCTGTTCTAGGGTGCCACACAGCATCAGGCGTTGGTGGAATTATACCACAGTAAGGAGACCTAATCTACTACTGTGATTTCCAGGAAAAAAAATTAGAACTCACAATTCACTACGCTTTGGTGTTTTCAAGAAAACCCAGACCTGCGTATCAACTTACATCACCACAGAATCCTTGTGTTGCGGTGAGATTGTGAAGCAGGTGTTTAGAACTACGAGTATGGGTGTGCCATTTTCAAATAGAAATCATATCATAAGCTTCTGTTGACATCAAGATCCACTGGATTCCATATGTGCCCAACATGACCCTCCAGCAATAGTATCCCTACCACAGTTAGAAACCAGAGTCTAGGACCAACTGCCCTCAAACCTTAGTGTACATCACAGTCACTTGGAAAGCTTATTAAAAATACAGACTGCTGGATCCCACAGTCACCAGAGTTCCTCATTCAGTAGGTCTGGGGAAATCTGAGAATTTCGATTTCTAACCATTTCTTGGGTGATACTAATGCTATGGGTGCAAGGTTCATACTTTAAGAACGTCTGCTGTAAGACAGTAATGACCAAGGAGTCAGTGAGGAGAGCCCTGGAGAGTGAAGGTCCAGCCCAGAGCCTTCTCTGAATATCTTAGGAGCTTCATTTTTACTAAAGCAAGTGCATCTCCATGCTCATGAGGTTTCCCCTCATAGATTCAGCAGTGATAAAAGATACCAAAGACCCCTGGTCAGTCAAGGCTCATTTGTTTCAAGTGCCCACAAGTCTAGCTCCAATTGACTTAAGCAAATTCACAACAAATATGCCGGTTCCAAAAGTGAGACGTCCAGACCTGGCCTGAACTGGGCTTAGCAATGACACCAGAATGATTTCTCCTTCTCCATCTCTCCTTTCCCCTGCTCTTGTTCTCACTTGCTCTCCTCTCTCCTGTGACCCTTGTGTAGTCACCATCATCAAACCCTCTGGCAAATTCCTACACCGAAATCATCCCCAGCACAAATCTCATTGCTGCAAATCACTTCTCTTTGGCACAAACTGATTCAAGTGCTGATCCCAAATCAGTTCCTGCAGACAGGAAAAAGCAATGCTATGGTTAGGCCTAAATCTCATGCTGCACTCTCAACTCTAGACTATTCTGTGATTCTAGAGTCACAGGGGATTGGGAGGGGACAGAGTCTGAACAATAGGCCTCCTCAAGCTGTCAGCTGCCTCCTCCACACATAATTGCTCAGTCCAGTGAGTTCTAAATCTCTCCTGGCTTCCCTGCAGCCTCTGCCTCCCTTCTTGGAATTCTCTTCTCTTCATGTCTTTCTAGATCATGTGCTTCCCTTGAGCTCTTCCTAGTTCAGTCTCCTTTTTGGATCCTCTTCTTGTACCACTCATCCTGGTGTGTGCCACAGATTCCTCCCTAGGTCTCATTTCAGTTCACGCCTTTTCCATGAGTTATGCCATCCATTCTCTTGCCTTCAAACACCACACTAAGTCTACTGATTCCCACGTATACAAGATGGACATAAAGTTCATGTGCAATTTACTAAACTATTTTAAATTACATATGAACTTTTTGTCCACTCTGTATATCTTCATCTGTGATAGGAAGGATAATGGCCCCCAAAGATGTCCACATCCTAATTTCCAGAACTTGTAACTAAGTTATGTTACGTGGAAAATGGAAGTCAAGGTTGCAGATGGAATTAAGGTTGTTCATCTGCTGATTTGAGGTGGGGGGGATTCTCCAGAGTATCAAAGTGGACCTTTAAATGGAGCCTTAAATGGGGAAGAGAAGACACAAGAGTCAGTGACTAGAAGGACGTGATGTTGTCTCTGGCTTTGAATATGGAGAAGGAGCCACAAGCCAAGGAATTCAGGCAGCTGCTAGCAGAGTGATTTTCAACCAGAGTGCCATGGAACACTGGTATGCCTTGATAGGATCTTAGGTATACTGCAAAACTTTTTAGAGATCATTAGTTAAGTTATTTTCACAGGAAGTTCAAAGTCCAATAAGTATATTGTTTTTCAATTCAAGTGCTATGAGATTAAAAAGGTTAAAAAAGACTATTTGAGAGCCAGGAAAAGGCAAGAAAATAGATTGACCCCTACAGCCTCCATAAAGGCCCTGCTGACACCTTCTTCCATTGTTCCAATAAAGCACTTTTTGAATTTCATATAATTTTCCCATGTCATGATATATTCTTCTTTTGTTTTTTCTAAATATTAAATATTTTTAAAACCACGAAAGTTTTTTAAAACCATTCTTAGCTCACTGGTCAACAAAAACAGGTAGCAGGCCAGATATGCCCCTCACTGATCAGGCTTTGAGAAGCACCTGGCCTTTGGGCCCCACTGCTGTGACAGAGGTTGGGATCTCCCGTCACATGCTGTGTGACAATCACATGCTCTCTCTGTGCCGATCACATGCTTCCTGAGCAGAGTGGCATGAACACCACTTTTTAAACAACCTGTTTCTTTGTATCTCTCTATTTGCTGATTGTGTTCGGTGGATTTGCATCAGTTAAATTTGCTAATGACATGTGGTTCTACTAACCGATCCAGCTGCCTGCTTGTCATCTCTACCTGAATATTTTGTAAACATCTCAAATGCCCTGGATCTAAAACTACACACACTGTGCACATTATCTCTGTCTTTCTTCTTCCCACTGCTCATCCCCACCACCCTCAATCCAAACAAAAAGAAAAGCAAAACTCCGATACAACTCACCCTGGTTGTGAGCACAGTGACTCACCAGGCAACCCAACTGAGAGCTCTAGCACCATCATTTCCCCTTTTCTCTGTCTATTCAACTGCCAGCCATGAGCTCCTGCCGTGTCCACCTGTTGAGTCTGTCACAGAAATGCCCTCAACCTATCTCCAGCCCAGAGCTTTAACCCAGCCTTGAGAACCAAGAGTCTCCATCAGATGCCCTGTCCCAATCCCTGCAACATGTTTAGACTAAGTGATGTCCTCTGGCAGAGGTACACAACTGAGCTGCGGAGATCCTCAACCTATAGCCATTCAGGGAATTGTTTCATTCATAGGATGAGGGAAGAAAAGACCCAGGTAGCCTGGTTCTGCCAGTGATCCAGCTGTCACCTCTCCCCTCTTACCTCCACCCCCAGTCCTAGGACCTCTGTGCAACTTCAAGGCACAGGTGTTGTTGATTAGGGCGCCGGCCACAGGCAGCGGAGCTGGTGGATTTGAACCCATCCTGGGCCTGCTAAATAACAGTGACAACAATGACAATAAAAATAGCCAGGCATTGTGGAGGGTGCCTGTAGTCCCCCTACGTTGGAGGCTGAGGCAAGAGAATCACTTAAGCCCAAGAGTTTGAGGTTACTGTGAGCTATGAAGCCAAGGCACTCTACCAAGGGTAACATAGTAAGACTCTTGTCTCAAAAAAAAAAAAAAAAACAAGGCACAAGTGTTGTTCCACATCGCCATGCCTCTGACTGTGCCATGGATTCTCCCTGCACTTCAGAGCCTTTTGTCCACCAGGCTACTTTGTGCTCATCCCTCAAGATTCTATTTGGTAAACACATCTTCTGGGGAGATTTTTCTCCCCCTGTGCAGAACCGAACCCCCTCCTTTGTATTCTTTCCAATTTATCCACCACGTGTGTGGCTCCACTGTGACCATTGGCTCTCCTGCATGCTGTCCCCACGGCTGACTTCTCAAGGGCAACATCTCCGGGTGCCCCAGGCTCAGGCAGAGCGCCTGGCCCTTGAATGATGCTTCACACACATTGTGAACACCTGAACCTCCATTCTAGCCAAACTTTCCCATGGGGCAGTGGAAGTACACTGGTCTTTGCAGGACGCAGCTGTTGCCAGATGCTGTGGCTCAATGCAAAATCTCACTACTTTTTCATCATGAAATGATGAGGGCTTTAGCCTTTAGGAAAGGGAAGGCCCGTGTGCGAGGTGGTACCACATAGAAGCATCATTCCACCCACAGCTGGTTCTGCAGCTGTGTGGGGCCTCACCCCCACCAGGTGAAAGCCAAGGCCCCACATCACCACATACTAGTGACAGACTGTTTGACTTCTAAGCCACCTCTGGGATCTTGTTTTACTTCTCAGACTCTGGCATCGTGTCACAGTAGGGACACTGGGGCTCCGTCATTCACCAGCTCACCAACCCTGCATCCTATTGGCACAGCAGTCTCTAACTCATCAGCCATGGGAGCCTCATCACTGAGTAACTCCAGGGACAGCAGCTGTTCCCTGATGAAATTGGACCAGTAGCCTGCACTCTGCCACACAGAAGGGGAACTGCTATAAGACGTTGTCATCTATGATGGAAAGGCCATCTTGGGACAACTGCCTCTTGGGGGCAGGCACCTGTCAGCCCTGAAAGCCTGCCCCATGCAGCCAGCCTCAGCACCTTCCCGCGTCCTCCTCACACCCTAGCTCATGCTGTCTCCAGGATGGTGCTTCTGCAGCTCGAGATGCTTTTTGGAGAAGTCTGTCTGGGCCAAGGTTGCCATGAATCGCTCCTGCATCTCTCTCCTCTGGCTTCCTCTCCCAGAATTTGACCCTACTATCAGTTTTCCCCTTCCATCTCATCCCAGTGGAGCTCACCAGCTGCTTCCCAAAGGGACCTCAGGCAAGAGGATGCGCTCGGCTTAGGGTTGGTTTTCCATATCTCGCTTCACCTATTGAAAAGGAGCACATTGAATCTCCCCATAAATGAAAGTCAAAGAATTACAATGTCCTCAGGGTGAACCCATTTTGCCAGGTCTACACTCACTATTTCTCCATGCCATTCTGTGAGAAGCACAATCATTTTCCTGTGGGTCATTTGGCACCCATGCCCTCCACCCATGAAGTGCCAGAGCCACATCCCACCCAGGCCTTGTACCAATCAGATGAACTCTACATATACCTACACATCAGCTACAGAAAAGCCCTTTGTTAAGAGCCACTCTTAGGACATCCCCAAGCAGTGAAATTTTCAAAACACCATAGACACTTGGCATTTTCCCTGGCTAAGAAAAAGTCTAGTTCACAATGAAAAATAAATTTCTAGAGCTCCTGCTCTTTGCCTTTGTTTTCTTCATTTTCTATTCCCTTGATTAAGCTTTTTATTTAAAAGGGGGAAAAAGTCTGGATTTTTAAAAATAGCACTCACTTAAATCTTGTTATTTGAGTAGCAATGGTTCAAGAAAAAAATCTGTCCACAATCTTAGGAATAGAAGTTACTTGCATTAAGTAAATGCCTTTTGCAAAGGCATATTCCTTCTCTGCCAATAACAAAGGTTTGGTGGTCAAGTTTCCCTATGTAACATCCAAGAACAACTCTTCCTTGTTCCCCTTTTGTCCCCACCTTCCAGCCAGAGCCCCTTCCTTCCTCATCTGCTATTGTTTTCAGTTAGTCTCACTCCCATCCACCCAGAAACACTCACATACAGTGTATCCCCCACCCCAGCATTGTCCCTTGACCCCAAGCAATTTATAAAATTTGCAAATTGATTCCACAAACATCTCATATAGAGACGCGTTAATTTTCACCTACACAGCCACTGTCTTAACTCATGCCCTGGTCACCTACTAGCCAGTGCTGCCACCAATCAGCTCCCTTTTCCTTGTCTTGACCTCATTCTCCCCATGGCAACCAGAAGGAAGTTCCTAAAATGCAGACAAGACACGCTCAGGTCAGATGTCTTCGATGTCAAAAACCTTTGCACAGACACTGTTGTAGTGAGGGTCACAGATGAGAGGAGCCTCAGAGGGCCATGTCAGCTATCAGAGCAGATGTGAGACTGGTGACCGGCCTTGCTAGAACTATCCCTGGATGTACAGATGTGCAGGGGGCCATACCCAGGAACAACCTGAAAGTAAAAAATAGCTCTGGACAGTCATAACTAAAATAAGGGCCTTAACCAAATACTCCCCTAAAATTCCTTCTAACTGTGTGATTAGCGAACTTATTATGACTAGATGAGTCTGGAATTTTAGAAACATCTTAGGTTTCTGCCATGGCATCAGTTTTGCAAAGGAAGGGAGAGGCCCTGGCCAAACCCTAAGGAACCCCGTGGCAATGATCTTCCCACCCTCTGAGAGGATCTAATGCTCCTTCCACCAGCAATGGAGGGATGTGGGGTCCTGGTAGCCTGTACATTTCAAACACATGGCTAGGAACCCCCTAATACTTTTCATAACATATTTTGCCTTCTGTCACTAAATCAGGCAATTATTTGAATATTTTGCCTGTTTACTAAATTATATGTACAAATAAAACAAAGCAAAACAAATGCTATACTCATTACATTTTAGAAGCATATTTTCTCACTCAAGATGCCAAATTTTAATTCATTTTGTTGGCTTCCAATCTATTTGGCTTAAAAGCTCTCTTGATTGATGACAGATAGGTGAACTAACTCATTACATATTCATTCATTCTGTCTCCTTATTAACTGTCCATGGAAAGCTTGGTATGATTTGGGCCAATGTGACAGGCATGAAGACCCTGTACAAGTCTAGATACCAGCCAGACCACTGCACTTGTAGACACAAGGTTCTCACCCAATGCACAGGAAGGAATTCAAACACAGGTGCATAAGTGAGAGAAAGCAATTCAGATACCAGATATGAGCAAAATCAGAGAGGACTGTTGAAAGCCAAGTACACTCTAACAGAAAAGGGCAGAATGAACAATCCAGAGAGGAACACAGTCACCCCAGGCTGAGGGTCAGTTCTTTCATATTAAATTAATGTTATGCTAAACTGGGGACAGAAGATTCATGATGTTTCTGGGAAGTGGGTGGAGAGTTCCTAGAACCAGGAACCCTCCCCTTTCTTCACCTTATAGGGTAACTTCCGGGAGTTGCCCTGGCATTTGTCAACTGTCATGCACTGGGGAAGGGTGTGATTTTTACTATGTTAATGAGGACATCTCATTTAAGATCACCATCACCACAACTGTGCACATGCCCCAATTAAAGGAATTCCCCTTTTTACCTTAGATAGTAAAATAACTGAAGGGTTCCTGTTGGTTACATTTGTATTATCTAAGCATTTTCACACTCTTGCAATTTTCTTATTCTGTTGGCCTCCACCTTCAGACCCCTGCCCTAAGGCCTGTAGGGTATCTAACTCCCTTTCATCAGATGTCACTGGGTATACTGCCCTGCAGTAGAATAGAAGGGTGCTTTTTAATGTTTAAATCAACTGATGAATCAAGAGTATCTTTAAAAAGGGATGAGTTTAGATTCACATCTAAATAACATATTAACATTGTCTTAGAGAGGTATGGTGCTACATCTGCAACTTTTTTGATACTCATATCACTGCAACGGCTCTGAATGTCCTCCTCTGCAACCTGGTCCAGTCTTAGTGACTGGCTACCCCACAGAGTTTAGCCAAGATGGCACTTCGAATGACTCTATGGGACTTTCAAGGTTGGGTCACAGAAGGCATCATGGCTTCCACCTGTTTCTGTGGAACATGCACCCTGAGTCATGGTGCAGCAAGTCCTACCACCCCAAGGCCACCACACTAACCCAGACTAGCCCACATGGGAAACCACAGAGAGACCACAGAGACAGGGAGGGGGAGAGGGAGATAGGCCCATGTAGCCCCCAGCTTCCCATTTCTCCACTTTCTGTTATCTGGTGGCAAACATCTGGTAAGCCAAAATCTACATAGCTGAATTCCCAAGCCTCAGAAGCAGGCATTGATTACAAACTAGTTACTGTTGTTAGGAGCCATTAAGTTTGACAGTGGCTTATAGCACAGCAATATGTACGTAACTGATAAAGGAATGGGTGGTTTTCAATGTGAATCTTCATTGCTAGCATAGGAAAGGTCCAGAAAGCATTTTCTATAAACAACAACAAAACAAACCACCTCCTTTTCCCAATATTTGGTAATTATTCCTCTGGGTAAAGTTGTGCGTACTCTTAAGTTACACCAGACCTCTATTCATGCTTGATTCTAAGAAGAATATTGATTCTAAGAATATTGAATGTGTCTCCCCCCAAATTCATATTTTGAAACTTAAACCTGAAGGGGATGGTGTTAAGAGATGGGCTCTTTGGGAGGAGATAGGTCAGAAGGGGACTGGTACCCTGAGGGAAGAGGCCTGAGGGAGCTTGGTTGTCCCTTCTCCCATAAGAGGACACAGCAAGAAGTCATTATCTATGAAGCAGAAAGTGACCCTCACCAGACACAGAACTTGCTGGTGCCTTCACCTTGGACTTCCCAGTCTCTATAAAGGTGAAAAATAAATTTCTGTTTTTCATAAGCCACACAGTCTATGGTAGTTTGTTATAGCAACCCAAATGAACTACAGTAGACTCCAACTTCCCTACATCTTTAACACAGATTTAAAGGAAGAAGCAGTAACTGTAGTTTTGACACAGGTATAAACCTTACCATCCCAGTGGCAGCAGACAAAAGAGAACCAGAAGCATTGTGTTCTCCACTTAACAGCTACACGGCAGGTACCCAAGTCAATGTTCTATAATCACTATACGCCTAAATGTCAGACTTCATCTATCCACAGGAAACCCTTCCACTCTGCTTCTATTTCCAAGAGAGACAACATGATAAATCTCTGTAAAAGTGTCTGGTCACCAGTGACCATGATTTACCATCTATATAGTTCTATTTAGTTACAGACAATTCCACCTCTTTGAGTGGTTTGCATGTGGCCTGGCTTACAACAAATGAATCAGCTGAGAGTTACCATTCTAAGGAAGTCTGATGTGCTTCTGAAATGAATCTTGTTCGTACAGAAATATTACTCCCTGAACACTATGTTGTAAGAGTATCACTGCAATAAAAATCAGTCACTAAAGCATCAAGAACCCCAATAACAGCAGAGAAAAATTGTGGGAGGGCAATAGAATTATACTTTAAAGAGTAAGTAATGAAATTACAAGACTAGAAGTTTATATTCTACTCCTAAAACATATTGAACCCCTGGATTCAGTTATGCAAAGAAGGGAACCTTTTCCTGGTCAGCTCTCATGATGGTAAAAAACATGAGTCAGTCACATAAGTGACTTATGTGCGAGGAGTCAATTCACCAACACAGTTTTTAGGAGCTTGGGCTGGAGAGTGAAAGTCAGGAGACAGCCTGCAAAAAAGCAAAAGCACACTCAAGGATAAGGAAGCTACTGAATGTCCAGCCTGACCCCAAGCATTGGACCAGGCTGAGGAGTACTAGGGTGAGGGAAAACTAAAGGACAAGACCATACCTGGTGGCCACCTGGCACTAAGCCTGTTCTCCACTGGACCCTGGATCTCCTGCCCCATTACATAACTTATCAAATGAGGCCTTCTCATTGTAGAAGCCTGCAATAAGGCAGAATAATTGTTAGAGAAAAAATAATAGGGAGGAAGGAACCCTACACGTGGAGGAAAAGATTTGACAAAAAGTGTAGATTAACTGAATAGGCTCAACTCTTCAGTGAGTGCTGACTATGAGAGATTACAAAGTAATGTATTTGAAAGCATCCAAAATATAATACCTAATATCCATGGCTGTAGGGCAATTGGGGCCTTACCTCTCAGTGCCAAAGTGACTTTGTGGAAACAAGTCAGATCTCAATAACTTTCAGATCAAATGTACCTGTACATAAATCTTTGTATCACTACTGGGCAATAGTTTTAGCTGACACTAAACATCTTGCTTCAAAAAAATAGTTAAATCAGTCAACTAAACATTCCATGGCAGTTGGTTTATGAGTTTTCAAAATAACCCTCTTTCCAACTATTGTTCCTTTCTATATCATCTACATCTACAGTCCGCAATCCCCAGGCCATGGACTGGTACAAGTCTGTAGCCTGTTAGGAACTGGGCCCCACAGAAGTAGGTGAGTGGCAGGCGGGTGAGTGAAGCTTCATCTCTATTTACAGCCGCTCCCTATCATTCCCATCACTGCCTGAGTTCCACCTCCTGTCAGAACAGCCACAGCATTAGATTGTCATAGGAGCATGAACCTAGTGTAAATTGCACATGCAAGGGATCTAGTTTGCACACTCCTTACAAGAATCTAATGCCTGATGATCTGAGGTGAAGCTGAGGTGGCAATGCTAGCTCTGGGACTGTCTAGCTGCAAGAAAGCAAGCTCAGGGCTCCCACTGATTCTGAATTATGGTGAGTTATGTAATCATTTCATTATATATTACAATGCAATAATAACAGAAATAAAGTGCACAATAAATGTATGTGCTGAATCATCCCCAAACGATCCCCAATCCCTCACCTTAGTCCATAGGTCCATGGAAAAATTACCCTCCACAAAACCAGACCCTGGTGCCAAAAATGTTGGGGACTGCTGATGGATGTTCAAAACCTGTCCAATGGACATTATTTTTTTAGCCCTGCAAGCAGTAGTCTAAAAACAGGTGTCTATCATCTTATCCTCTAATCAAAACAGTTCTCTAAGAGTGAGTGTTGACTTTTATAACAAAGAATGCTAGCAGTGTTTGTTTTACGTAGTTCGTAGAATAGATTATATGCCTAGAAAAATAATGAGGGGAGGAGATAGTTGTCCAGACTTAGGAAGGGTGCTGTTTGAAAATGAATATCCAATCGGAATGTACAATGAAAGAAAAATATATAAATCTAAAAGTAGGGTATAATCTCACTGATTAATCAATTAAATTCAAAATACCCAGTTTGCTATCGAATACATATATGTGCTCTCTTCATTGGAGATCAGGCATACCCCACTTAAAAATGTATTACAAATATAAAAAATATGGTACATTTTCTTCCACTTTATAGATACTTATTCTGAGGTTTAATTCATGCTTGATCTTAGCCAAAAGGCTGAAAAGCAATTCTGAGGCTTCATTCAGAGTTGAAACATTTTTTTTACCTTGGAGATAACTCTGGTTGCTAACATTTTTTCTTTATCTAAGTGTCCCTACTAAGTCCCCTTTTGGGTTCCTTTGAGGAGCTTGTGGACAGTGGTGAAGTTGGGCAGCCCCACGCCCACCCTGCAAGAAGGGAGAAGCCCCAGGCCCACCAGGAATGACACGCGAGCACCCAGCCATTGGTTCCAGTCGGCATACGACCCGAGCTAGGTGAGAGAGCCTCCGTCCACTTGTCAGACCCAGAAGAGAAGCCTGACGGCTTTCTTTTTGAATCATGAAAGACATGAATGTCAACCTAAGACTTTCCAGCAACTCAGAGAAAAGTTGTGTGAAGCAGGAGAGAACAAGCCAACATGCACACAGAACACCCAGACCCCAGCTGAGCTGAGAAGTGAGAGGAAAAGACAGACAGAACAACGTCGTCTCAACCCCTGGATTCAGTCGTGCAAAGAAGGGAACCTTTTCCTGGGCTTCCAATTAGATGAGTCAACAAATCTCCCTCAGTGCATACGGCAATTTGAGGAGGGTTTCTGGCTCTGCAATGCAAAGAACCTGGGTTACTCCAACTGGTATGATTATTTCCCTTTAATGTTCCTTTCATACCATCAACCCTACTGGACCAAAACTGCTATAATTTATGAGGCCAGTTTCGTGAAATAATAATGTACATAATAATTCCAGGTATAACAATAACAAGTGTTTATTGACTACTTACCACGTTCAAGGCAAAATTCTACCCCAGGAGTAAAACCCCAGAACCATCACATTTAACCACTAACCGTGTTGCTTTCCCCTTTCTTTGCTTTGGCATTAGCAGCGCTCAGGATTTGTCTGCCTCCCCCACAGCACAGCTACACCCACAAGTGGGGGTGACAATGGGGACAAGGCAGGTGGCAGCTGGGCTCAGAGAGTCGGAGGGAGCATGTGTGTCTTGTCTGTATTTGTGTGTGTGCACAGATGCGTGCATGTGTGTGTGCATACGTGCAGTGTAAAGAAAAGAGAGAAGTGAGAAAAAGGGACAGTACCAGCAAGTGTGGCCTCTAGAACGTTCACAGTGGGTCTGTAAGCGGAGCTCAGAAAGCTTAGACTGAGAGCGGTAATTCCATTTCTTTGTATACTTACCATTCATTTCCAAATCTTCCACAATCAATTCTATTACACTTGAAATTGGAAAAAAAAAAATGTCCTTGAAAAAGACTCTATTTCATTTATCAAAACAACAGGCCATTTCTCATTAATTGTTGTTTTAATATTAATTAAGAGCATTTATATATTGCTGAAAATTCAAACTAAAATATATTATCTGTCATAGTATTTCATTTTGTGTGTCTCATAGTTATGCCTTCCTATTAATCTCTCCGGTATATTTGCATATCTCTTCTTAAAATTTCCTCGCAGTAGTCATAAAAAAAGACGGAAACTTTACATCTTTTATGTTTACCTGGGTGGAGCTGGAACATATTCTTCTTAGTAAAGCATCTCAAGAATGGAAAAAAGGTATCCAATGTATTCAATACTATTATGAAACCAATACATAATTATTTACACAATCATATGAATGATAAAACACAAATATAGTCCAGAAAGAAGAAGGGGAGGGGGGAGGGGAAAGGGTGGGTGGAGGAAGGGTATGTGGTGGGATCTCACCTAATGTGTACAATTCAAGGGTACATTTCAAAAAAACTAAGAGTATGTTATACATGTCTTACCAGAAAAAAATAAGTGAGGGGATGGTTATGTTAATCAGTTTGATTTAAGCGTTCGGCATTGTATATCAAATCATCACATCATACCTCATAAATGTATGCAGTTATGATTTAGTAAAGATTAAATTTGAAAAAAATTCCCTGAACAGAAAACCTTCCTGTGTACTAAATAAAAAATTGCTCTGACCCTGAAATCTAAGTGGAGTTCCATAGATTAGAAAATCCCTTTGGAAGAAAGATGGAGACTTTATCTCTTTCATGTTTACATGCATGGAGCTGGAACATATTCTTCTTAGCAAAGGATCTCAAGAATGGAAGAAAAAGTATCCAATGTACTCAGCCCTACTATGAAGCTAATTTATAGCTTTCATATGAAGGCTACAACCCATAGCACAAGAATATGGGGAAGAGGGCAAGGGAGGGGAGGGGAGGGGTGAGGTTGGGGTGGAGGGAGGGCAATTGGTGGGGCCACACCTATGGTGCATCTTAGAAGGGTACAGGCGAACCTTACTAAATGCAGAATACAAGTGTCTTCATACAATAATTAAGAAAGTGCCATGAAGGCTATGTTACTCAGTTTAATGAAAATAGTTCAGATTGTATGTGAAACCAGCACATTGTACCCCTTGATTGCACTAATGTACACAGCTTATGATTTAATAATAAAAACAATTAAAGAAAGAAAGAAAGAAAATCCCTTTGGATTCAATTTAAACAATGGCTGAAGGTTTGTTGCCAGTTGGTTATTTTAAATCCTCCAAGAAAGAGAATCCACTTGCCTCTATCATGTGGTCCACCATTCATTCATTCAATCTTGGGTTTTAAAGAGGGTAAGGGGAACCACCCATGCCTTTTCAGTCACTTTGAACTAGGTGAGAAAAGAAATACACGTAAACGACAAACCAAAATGAGGAAGTGAGTTTATGGCTTTTTTAGGTTTAGTTTTAGTTTTGAGTAACCCCTTACGAGTAAAGGCTGCTCTGCCCGCCTCTCAGAGCCCAGCCGTCTCCGGCACTGTCTTGCCTCCCACCGGCCCCCAGCACCCACCACGGGCCTGTAGGTGGCGCTCACAGTGGGGGAGGCGGACAAAACCAGCGCATTTCTGATGCCAAAGCCAAGAAAGAGGAATGCAATGTGATTTAGTGCTTAAACAGAGAGGGCTCTGGGCTTGCCTTGCATGGGGTAGAATCTTGAAGTGGTCATTTTGAGTGTGTGCCCTTGAACAAGTTGCTTAGTCTCTGCAGGCCTCAATTTCCTCAACAATTAGGTGACAATAAGAGCAACTATCAAGAGGTGAATTGAAGAGATGAAATGCCCCTCAAGTAAGTCCTCAGCCTGATACCTAGCAGGTGCTGGCAGTGCCACAGTCTGGTGCTTTTACTGAAGGGTCTGAAGAACAACAGTAATAGGTCAAGTTTAACGTCTTAGAGAAAATAGACAAGCTTAACTAGAGAGGAGATAAGATAAAGGCGCTATGAAAAATACATTTTGAACAAACATATGCCAATAGCATGTTCCACTTGTAAGAAATGAAGGCTTTGCCCAAGCGGGCACAAAGCAGCTTTAAAACAAAGAAATGCCATCAAGCTCTGTCAAACAAACGACTCCTTTGGAAATGATTCATCCCAATCCAAGGAACGTTCAGAAACTAATCCAGGAATCTCATGAGACGTACTCTGCCTGTTTTTGTAAAACCTCCTAAACATTGTCGTTTGTATATGCACTATTTTGCTTTAACTAAAATCATCATTTTAAAAGGAGTGTCTGTGGACTTTGCAGTGTTTTTCTGCTGCAAAGGTTTGAACGTAGAGGTGGAACCATAAAGGAACGTGACTCTTCTCACTTTTAAATGCATGGATATTTTACTCAAGTTTCAGGGACTTTTTGAACAATTGATTTTCATCCATTTCTTTCTTTCTTTTTTTTTAGATATTTTTGCTTTGAAAGTAAGAGTCTTTTTGTCTCTGCCTTTGTTGCTCCAGAACAAAACATTTTTAAACCCCTCTTTAAGAATCAAACCGAATTCCATCCTTTCTTCTTTTTATGTTTGAGGCTAAAGGAAAGGAAAGAAGCAATCACCCCTTTTGCTCCTCTCCCCTTGCTCCAATCTCTTTTTATCTGGTTTGATGATCAGCTTGCCCCAAAGCAATGCGGAGTAAACACCACCGGAAGTAGAGGCCAACTCTGGCCTAGAGAGCTGTGGTCGCCTCACTCCACCAAACTATTTTTCTGAGAGGTTTAATCACAGACATTGATGAATCTGAAATGTATAAAACTCTACAAAGGAATGCCCCAAATCAACATGGGATACTCCTCCCCAATTTTGGAGCTAAGTTTCCTGTTAAACTAAAAATACAGAAAATAATATTTCCAGTTATTATGAGACTACAGAAATAATCTTAAAATTTTTTTCCTCTGAAACGTTCTTGATTCAAAATGGAAATCTGGATAAAATTTAGAAATGAACTCACCATATTCACTTTTTAAATTAGTAGCATACAAATGCATTTGCTGTAACTTTTTTTCCAGTCACAAAATGTCACAATGGTTTTTACTCTATATCAGGAGGAGAGTGACTCAAAGTAGTCATAAAGTTACTAACTGAATTTACTTTTAAATGTTTTATTGGTTTTCGAAAAGGAGGTATGACTATGAAACTTTTTAATGTAATAACTATCTTTTTTATTTTCACCAGTTTATGGAAATCTGGCAAAAAGGAATAAAGTGAAGAAGCCATGAACAATGATACCAAGAACAGAAAATTACATTTTCTGTACTTAGAGCCATTGCAGACTTGTGCTATCTTTTTTAAATTTTTTTAATTTTTATTTGTATGGTTACCTAATACTTGTCTGCTTGCCGGGTGTTGTACAAGGCACCTGTAGTCCTAGCTATTCAGGAGGCTGAGACAAGAGAATCACTTGAGCCCGAGAGTATGAAGTTGCTGTGAGATATGATGCCTCGGCCCTCTACCCAGGGTGACAGAGTGAGACTCTGTCTCAAAAAAAGAAATTGTCTATATTCATAGGGCATTCTCTTTCAGCAAAGGAGGCAGAGAACCATGAAAGAGCTTCTCACAGGCACCTTCGTCCTAGGAAGTATCTAATCTCATTTTTTCCTTGAACCATCCTCTTGTTAAGTTACAGTGTCCCATTATCAACGCTTTTATCACTTTCGCAATGTCCTGAAAACTCAAATGATCAACTTCTTCACACTTTTACATGACCTTTCGTTTCTTGGTTTCCTGTGTTTTGTTTTTACTTAACATAGGCCAATGTCTTTCGCATGTTGTAGGAAAGCTTATGTTGTATGAATTTGCAAAGGCTTGCCCCTAGGTTATCAGAAAAATATGTTGGACAGATTTCCTGGCAAGCTAGAGCCCTGGCCAGAGCACCCAGAAATACTCTGAATTTTGTGACAATTATGAAATTATTAAATAAGGTATTATTATTTAATACCCTGCTCAGTGACAGCAGCATTTGTGTAGCTACACTTGGGTCCTGTATCCTAAAGATTTCCAATAGCAGAAAGTTGTGAAAAAAAAAAAACCCTACCAATATCTTTATCATAGTCGTGCATTCTCCTTCCTCTGCTCTGTGCTTATAAACAGAAGCAGCTGTAGTGTAACTAAGCATCTGCTTTCACCTGGGTCATTTCTGTAGGTCATGTCTACCAACAGAAAGTGGAGAAGAAAGTGACTCTTAGGCTCTTCAGAAGGTGTTACAGTTAAATCCAGAAGACATTTTCCCCAAGTTCAGTGTTTTCATTTGTTGATTGGTTTTGTTTGCTTTGATTTAGTGTGAGATAGTGTGCTGTGCTATGCTGTGGGTGGTGTGGAGTGGGGTGGGGTGGGGTGGGGTATTGTAGGGTGGGGTAGGGTATTGTAGAGTGTAGTGGGATATTGTAGGGTGGGGTGGGGTGGTGTGGAGTGGAATGGGGTGGTATGCTGTGCTATGCTGTGGTGTGATATGGGATCATGTGGTGTGCTGTCGTGTGCTGTGGTGTGGTGTGGTGTAGGGTGGGGTGGAATAGTGTGCTGTGGCATGCTGTGGTGTAGGATCATGTGGTGTGCTGTGGGATGGTGGAGTGTGGTGTGGTATCGTGTGGGGTGGTGCATGCTGGTGTGTGGTGAGGTGGTGTAGTATGATGTGGTGAGGTGTTAAGATATGGAATGGAGTCATGTGGTGTGTGGTGTGGGGTGGTGTGATATGGGATGGAGTAGTATGATGTGTGGTGTGGGGTATGGTGTGGGGTGGAGTGGGGGGTATGGTGTGGGGTAGGGTGAGGTGATGTGGGGTACAGTAGGGTGGGGTGGGTGGTATGGTATGGGGTGAGGTGGGGTGGTGTAGTATCGGGTGGGATTGGGTGCTATGGTGTGGTGTCATGTGATATGATGTAGTGTGGTGTGGGGTGGGGTGTGTGGTGGTAAGGGTTGGTGTGGTGTGATGTGTGGTGTGGTGTGAGGTGGTATGTGGTGTGGTGTGTGGTATGGGGTGGGGTGGTATGATGTGGTGTGATGTAGTGTGGCGTGGTGTGGGGTGTGTGGTGGTAAGGGTTGGTGTGGTGTGATGTGGTGTGGTGTGGGGTAAGGTGGTATGTGGTATGATGTAGTGTGGTGTGTGGTGTGGTGTGGTATGGGGTGGGGTGGTATGATGAGGTGTGATATAGTGTGGTGTGGTGTGGTGTGATGTAGTGTGGTGAGGTGTGGTGTGATGTAGTGTGGTATGATGTGGTGTGATGTAGTGTGGTGTGTGTGGTGGTGTAGTGTGGCATGGTATGGTGTGGGGTGGTGTGTGGTGGTGTGTGGTGGGGTGATATAGTATGATGTGGTGTGATGTAGTGTGGTATGATGTGGTATGATGTGGTGTGGTGTGGTGTGGTGTGGTGTGGTGTGATGTAGTGTGGTATGTGTGGTGGTGGGGTGTGGTGTGGTATGATGTGGTGTGATGTAGTGTGGTGTGGGGTGGGGTGGTATGATGTCATGTGATGTAGTGTGGTTTGGTATGGTGTGGGGTGGTGTGTGGTGGTGTGTGGTGGGGTGGTATAGTATGATGTAGTATGGTGTGGTGTGGGGTGGGGTGGTATGATGTGGTATGATGTAGTGTGGTGTAGTATAGTGTGGGATGGTGTGTGGTGGTGTGTGGTACGGTGGTATAGTATGATATGGTGTGGTGTGGTTTGATGTGGTGTGATGTAGTGTGGTGTGGTGTGATGTAGTATGGTATGATATGGTGTCATGTAGTGTGGTGTGGTGTGGTGAGGGGTGGCGCGAGGTGGGGTGGTATGATGTGGTGTGATGTAGTGTGGTGTGATGTGGTGTGATGTGATGTGGTGTGATGTGGTGTGATGTGGTGTGGTGTGGTGTGATGTGGTGTGGTGTGGTGTGATGTAGTATGGTATGATGTGATGTGATGTAGTGTGGTGTGTGTGGTGGTGTAGTGTGGTGTGGTGTGATGTAGCATGTGTGGTGGTGTGGTGGGGGGTGTTGTGAGGTGGGGTGGCATGGGGTGGTGTGCTGTGAGGTGGTGTGAGGTGGGGTGGTTGGGTCTGATTTGAAGCTACAGAGACTTTACTGCCGCAGCTGATTCTGAGTCCTGACCTTCTGCCATGTTGAATCCTGCCATTACATTCAGTGTCTTTATTTTACTGGCATTCTTTTCTTCTGGAAAGCAACATTTCCAACATAAATAGTTTTGACATATTCACGCATTTTTTTATTCCTCTACATTTCTTTCAGAAACTTCTGTTCTATGCTATCTTCAGCAAGTGGAAGCGTAGAATGTACATCCAACTGCACGAAGGTCTGTGTGTGGGTGGTGTGTTTTCTGTTGTGATCTGTCCTGCTGTTTTTGTGTATACTTTGCTTTGACAGTCGGCAAAGAACATGCTTGAATGCTCAGCATCTTTTTGATTTCTCGGGCCACAATATCTGTTCACTCAAATTTTGATTCTTCTGCAAAAACCTGACGGATGGAGACACAAAGTCTGTATGGTAGTTTTATTTCCCAGAACATTTCTACATCCATCTGTGAGTGTCACGAGACACACATGTTTCAGTGATTTTTCCTGGAACATTTTCCAATACACACAGATACTCACACTCACACACATACAGAGTAAAATCCAATAGTTGAAATAGTAAGAGCTGCCATGTTTTAACCCCTACTCTGAGCCAGACGTTGTGCTAAATGCTTCGCATATGGTAGCCCATTTCACTTCACACTGATGGTGAAAGGTGGCTGTATCAGCTCCGTTTTACTCACGAGCACGCTATGGTTTAGAGTAATTTGTCCAAAGTCATACGAGGTAAGCAGCAAAACTGACTTTTGAGTCTAGGGCTCTGTCCTGCAAAACACTATGCTAAAGCATTAAAATGTCCCGTCTACAAAAGATGGGTTCCAAAAAAATGTCTGTTGGGGAAAAAAATTGTACAATCATTTCAGTAATTTACAAAAGTCCAGCTTCTGTGCACCGTCAATGCTTTAAAATGACAACCCAGAAAGTTGGTTATTTTCAGAGCTTGAGGAGCTTTTTCTGATCTTCCACCTTATACTAACGTGAAGACACTGGAAGCTTTTTGTCTTTTATTTTTGTTCGTTTGGGCTTTTATGAAATATCAAGTTTTACATCCTAGTCAATGACTTGAGACTATAACTTAGCAGAGACGCTAAAGACGAATCTTGAGGTCTGAGAGGGCTAAAAGAAGATTTTGATTCATGTCCTTTAAATGTTTATAAGATATTTTCCATATATCAAGACAAATCTTTTGGTCATTCTAGAAATCTTAGCAAATACATACTTCACTTGCAATCATTTCGGAACCTCAGTTGATATACCAGGTGATAGTTTCACTATCTTGCTTAAAGAGGAAGAAATGTAGGTCAGCAGTTAGCTGTCTGATGCATTTTACTTATCAGTACAAAACCCTACTGATCGTTGTATTCCATAACCTGCAGTGGTGTTATATAAGAATATGGTCTTTCATTACATCATTTCTGTTACAGGCACTGCCTGAGAGCATTTGAGTAGATGACCAGCTAGGTCAAAATTCAAAGGGCTTTATTGGCAACTTGATATGGATGATGGATTCCTGAATTTGCATCAAGCCCTTCTGCTATTTAATTTCTTGCCTGTGGATGGGAGTGGTCCTAAAAAGGGTCTTCTGTGTGGGTAAAGTATGATTGGCAAACTGCAGCCTGCCACCTGCTATTGTAAGACCTGCAAAAAAAAGAATGGTTTTTATATCATTTAGTTATGACTAAAAGACACATAAAAGGAATATTTCATGACATGTTAGAACTATCCAAAATTCAAATTTAAGCATCCAGAACAAAGTTTTATTAGGACATGGCCACTGTCACTTATTCGTATATCATCTGTGGCTGCTTTTGCAACATGGGGACAGAGTTGAGTGGCTGAAACAGGCCCAGAAAGCCTGAAATATTTACCATCTGCCCTTTCCACAAAAAGGTGGCTGACTCCCAGTATAAAGAATATACACAGGTATATGAATGGCTCTTTTAGACAGAGGCCTTCAGTATTTTAATTAGTTATTTTCTTTTTTCTTACTTGATAATTTTGGAAATGTCAGTTTGGGATAGCTTAGCTTCCTCCATGGATGAGTCCAAAGTTGCAGTATGTTAAACTTTTATACAAATTATAGACTACATAAATTTTGAGTTTGAAAGGGTCTTAAGACTCATCTATTGTCAAAAAGGTGCCATACACTTTTATCTTCTGCAACTACATTTACTGGGCATAGCATGGCCTCTCCCTATCGACTAGAGAACCATCACGCCAGCGGGGATACAGGGTAGGGCAGATCCAGGGCCGGGTGCCAGTGCGGGAGCTGTGAGTAGGGTGACAAGTGATTGCACTGCATGGCTGCCAATCTCAGAACATGCCTCTTGAAACTCCCTGAACCCAACTTGTCTTTTGGTCTTCTTTTTACCTCTTTCACATAGATGGAGTGAGCTCCCGGCAGCTGGGTCACCTCCAGATAACAAATCAAGAAGTTGTCTTCCTACAGATTATCAAGTTCAAGTCTAAGGCAGGCCTTCCCCACATGGCTCTGCCCACCCTCACCCATCCCAAAAAACTGTCTTCCTCTCTTGTGTGCTCAGTGTTGTTTGGCTCATCAGCACCACTCAGAACAAGAAGTTGTTTCATCAGCAACCCCAGGGGTAAACAAGGTCACTTTTGCTGCATTAACCCAAGTGTCCTATATTCGTTCCACTGCTTGCAAACCCTCCAGTACTCTGAATCGTCCCCTACAGACCTCCATTGTATGTCTAATTGTTCCCAGGATGTCCCCATAAGCTCAAGGCCCAAATTGTTAGCCTTGTCACTAGAATCACCTACCTCACTCCTCTGCCTCTCTGTTTCACACAAGAGGGAGCCTCAGGCACCCCCGTAGCTGATAACCATGGCGAAGGCCACCCACGTGTCCCAAAGCTGCTAATACTCTGGGTGCCAGGGCAGCCCAGCAGTCAGTGCAGGAGGGGCGTCCCCAAGGCCACTGCCCTCTGCATGAGGCATCCAAAACTTCCACTTGTGTTTACAGCTTCCCAAAGACTCCCACGGAAATAGCTTATTCCATTATCACTTATTTGAAAGGTGTCATGGTTATTTTCATCCCATACTTTTAAAACAGAGGTGAGCCCCATTATCCCCTCTAGTGACACAGGCACCCAAACCCTCCAAAGTTTGCTGGTCCTGTTGCTTTTCCAGTTTGGGGTTCACTCAAGGTCTGATTTTCTTCCATTTCTTAAACCTTTCAGAGTCTCTTACTGATGTCTGCCCTACATCTTTTGAAAAGTAAGACAGCACTCATCTTATTTCCAGTCTCTTACAGAAATACATATGTAGTAGTGACCTACAAGGCTTTCAAATCTTTAAGGAAAAAAAGTAACATCTCTGCCTATTTGAATCATTTCAAACCTTAAAAAAAAACCGTAGAAAGCATCACAGTTATTAAATTAACATAACAGAGCTCTGATATAAAATATTACAAACACTGAAAAGGCAGAAAGATGATAGGATGATTCTCATCTTCTGTAGAAATGCGTAAAATTCTATAATAACTTGTCAGCAAATTTAATCAAACATACATTAATGGGACTAATACACCATGATAAAGTAAGTTTTATTCTAGAAATTCACTTCTGATCACAGGGAAGAAATACAAATTTGTGTGTTCAAGTGTGAAGCACAGAGAACTTTACACTGGAACAGTAACAGTGGTTACATGTTATGTAACATGTGGGATCGCAGCTTAGGTTTACCTCTTTCTTTTCCTTCTCTGCAAAAGTCATTTGAAATATAATAATAATATCTTATTCCTAATAACAAACACAAACATAAAGTAGTTAAGTGATCGTCAAAAAGAAATCTGCACTACTGATTTGAAGAAACTCTGTGCCAGGCCAGGCATGGTGGCTCACACCTATAATCCTAGCATTCTGGGGTCCAAGTTGGGTGGATTGCCTGAGCTCAGGAGTTCAAGACCAGCCTGAACAAGAGGGAGAAGGAGAACCTGTCTCTAAACGTAGGCAAGTATAGTGGCAGGCACCTATAATCCCTGCTTCTTGGGAGGCTGAGGCAAGAGGATCACTTGAGCCCATGAGTTTGAAATTGCTGTGAGCTATGACACCACAGCACTCTACAAGGGTGACAAAGAGAAGCTCTGTCTCCAAAAAAAAAAAAAAAATCCTACTTATGATGCAGCCACTATGGTAAATAGTCTGGAAATTTGTCAAAAAATTAAATATTGGGAGGGTAATTGGTGGAACCACACCTACGATGCATCTTATAAGGGTACATGTGAAATTTACTAGGTGTAGAATATAAATGTCTTAACACAATAACTAAGAAAATGGCATGAAGGCTATGTTAACCAGTTTGATGAAAATATTTCAAATTGTGTATAAAACCAGCACATTTTACCCCATGATTGCATTAGTTTACGCAGCTATGATTTAATATAAAGAAGTTAAACATTGAATTATTCCATGATCCAGCAATCCCACTTCTTGGAATATATTCAAAAGTATTGAAAGTGGGATCTCAAAGAGATGTTTGCACACCGTGTTCATAGCAACATTATCTGCGATAGCCAAGAGATGGCTATCTTTTTGTTGCAGTTGTCATTGTTGTTTAGCAGGCTCAGGCTGGGTTCGAATCCACCAGCCCTGGCGTATGTGTCCCGCACCCTAACTGCTGAGCTATGGACACCAAACCCTAATGTACTATCTCAACTCTCTCTTCCTCTTCTTACAAAGCCACAGATTTCCCTCCCGTGATAAGCCATTAATTCGTTAACCCTTTCATTCACTAGTCCATGAATAGATTAATCCATCCATTAGGGCAGAGGCCTCCTGACATAATTACCTCTTAATGGCCCCACCTCTCAAAGCTGCCACTTTGGGGATAAAGTTTCAACCAAAATTTGGAGGAGACATTCAAAACATAACAGCTAGTGTTGCCTTGTGAACTAAGTTTGAAACTCAGATGAACTATGACTAAATTTTTTAGAATAAATAGGTTTCATGAAATATTTTTACTAAAATATTTACATTTATGAAAATATATGTTTATATTTTTTAGCTATCCTGTAGTCTTCTATTTCATGTTATGCTCATATATTATATTACAACGAAAAAACACTTTTTTCTTCATCTGAAATTTCAACTTAACTGGATGTCCTGTACTTTTAGGTACTAAATTTCAGTGACCCTGAATGGGGCCTCAATACCAGCCACTCCAACAATTCCCAATGGCAGGCCCTTTTATGGAGCTTTTTAAACCTCATTTAGACTTTAGAACAACTCTTTTTTTTTTTTTCTTTTTTTTCAGTTTTTGGCTGGGCTGGGTATGAGCCCGCCACCTTTGGCATATGGAGCCCACGCCCTACTCCTTTGAGCCACAGGTGCTGCCCTGGAACAACTCTTTAAAAACAGTATTTTCTTTACACTGTGAATGAGAAAAATGAAAAGTCACATAGAAATAGCTATAGGATGCAGAATGTGGACTCCAAGTAGGACCCCCACCCTTATCCAGAATACACGGAAGCCCCCCAACCCAGTCTGAACCCACGGCCAGGTCCCTCTCCCCGTCACACCAGGTCTGCAGCCAGGGCTTAGTCATGAGTGAGAGACCTCAAGTAGAAAATTACTTGTGTGAATCCCAAAGGAGATGCAAAAAATCCCTCCTCACTCTCCCTCCATAGGCACCTGGCCAAGCAGAACGTTCTGTGCACTCACAGAGATTGACTACTGTGCTGCCTAGCGCCACGTGGCCTAGAACCAACAGAGAGGAGCAAACTGAAACGCAGGTCAGCGGGGAACAGCCTCAGGCCCTGGACTCTGTGGAGCTTCCTGCTACGTCACCGAAGGACAAAAGAGCCTTCTAAAATGCTAAGCCCAGATCTGAGGCCAATCTTTGTAACAATAGACAGATGGGGACACACCTGAGTGAACAGGTTGCAACCGGAAAAAGTAATACAGTCAAGATAAAATAGCGACCATTGGATTAGGACTCGTATTTCGTCGGGTTGGGTCTTAAAAGATGTAGTGGACGTTCTACTCGTCTTATTTAGGCTTGCTTACACATGTAAGTATTAGGTAATCACATGCGTTCCTCTCCTCCTCTCTTCCCTACATTGTTAGGCATGCACATATCATCTGAGCATGTGTATCATACAGAGAGAGAGAGAGAGATTGGTGCCCATCGACCCACGAATGGATTAATAAATTGTGGTATATGTATACCATGGAATACTATGCAGCATTAAAAAAAATGGAGACTTTATGGCTTGGCACCTGTGGCTCAATGGGCTAAGGCACAAGCCACATACACCTGAGCTGGCGGGTTCGAATCCAGCCTGGGCCTGCCAAACAACAATGATGGCTGCAACCAAAAATGGCCAGGCATTGTGGCAGGCGCCTGTAGTCCCAGCTACTTGGAAGGCAGAGGCAAGAGACTCACCTGAGGCCAGGAATTGGAGGTTGCTGTGAGCTGTGATGCCAC
>CAUYON010160372.1:0-17676 GCA_963573935.1 Arctocebus calabarensis
TACAAAAAAAAAAAAAAAAAAAACAATAAGTAATGAAAGAAATAAATGCATCAAAGATTAAATGCAAAAAAAAAGAAATTAAAAGCTGTGAACTATGTCAAGAAGCCCTGCTGACCACTTTAAAACACACTGAACTTTCTCCTCCTGAACTGATATGAGTACTGATCCTAACTGTGGTGAGACCTCAGCTAAACCAAAATGCAGGACTGTTTCATTCTGAATAGTTTTCTAGGTAACTGAAGTTTATTGAATTAAGTGTCAAACATTTTCATTCTGTTTAGAATAGAGATTATAGATTAAGAGCTATTATTTATTTCCTGTGGATTAAGCAGAAATGACACCATTTTGAGATGTTAAGACCTAACTAACTTCACTTCTGGGGTAAGGTTTGTTTCTTGTTTGTTTGTTTGTTGTTGTTGTTGTTGTTTGAGACAAAGTCTCACTATGTCACCCTTGGTAGAGTGCTGTGGTGTCACAGCTCACAGCAACCCCAAACTTTTTTTTTGTTTTGAAACAGAGCATCAAGGTATTGCCTTCGGTGTTAGAGCCGTGAGGTCACAGCAACCTCCTTAAGCAATTCTCTTGCCTCAGCCTCTCAAGTACCTGGGATGCCTGCCACCACCTGGATCCACACCTGGATATTTTTTGGTTGTAGTTGTCATTGTTGTTTGGCGGTCCCCAGCTGAATTTGAACCCTCCAGCTCTGGTGTATGTGGCTGGTATGTGGCCGGCACCTTAGCCACTTGAGCTACAGGTGCCAAGCCAGCAACCTCGCACTCTTGGGCTTAAGCTGTTCTCTTGCCTCAGCCTTCCAAGTAACTGGGACTATAGGCACCTGCCACAATGCCTGGCTATTTTTTTGTTGCAGTTGTCATTGTTGTTTAGCTCTCCTGGGCCGGGTTCAAACCCAACAGCCTGGGTGTATGTGACTGGCGCCATAACCAGGTGTTGAGCCTGTTTTTCTTTTTTTGGTTGTTTTTGAGACAGTCTTGCTTTGTCACCCTTGGTGGAGTGCTGTGGTGCCATAGCTCCTAGCAACCTCAGACTCTTGGGCTCAAATGATCCCCTTACCTCAGCTTCCTGAGTAGCTGGGACTATAGGCTCCTACCACAATGCCCGGCTATTTTTATTTATTTATTTATTTATTTATTTTATTTTTTTTTTTTTTTGCAGTTTTGTTCGGGGCCAGGTTCAAACCCACCACACCCGGTACACGGGCCGGCGCCCTACTCCTTGAGCCACAGGCACCGCCCACGCCCGGCTATTTTTAGAGATGCCTTCTTGCACTGGCTCATGCTGGTCTCGAACTCCCGGGGTCAAGCAATCTACCCACCTCGGTCTCCCAAGTGCTGGGATTATAGATGTGAGACACCGCGCTTGGCTCTGGTGTGAGGCCTTGAATAAACCGTTTATCTCTAAGGCTAAGTCTGTCATCTGTTAGTGGACGCATTACCTTCCTGCCTGCCTCTGTGCATCAAATAAGATAATGTAGATAAAACGTTCTCTAAACTTAAAAATGTTTCATATACTTAAGATATTTTTTGCTTATGCAGAGGCAGAATTGTGAACTTAATCATCTGGGAAATAGTAAGCCCAAAGCCTATGATTTATATAGTTAATACCGTCAGCTACATGGTGAAAAATGCTGTAATTTTCCTTTTTCTTTTTTTTTGGTTTAGCAGGCCCTGGCCGGGTTCGAACCTGCCAGCCTGGGTGCACAACGGGGTTGGCACTCGAACCATTGAGCAACGGGCACCTAGCCAAAATGCTGCTGTAATTTTCAATTGTCTGCTTTTTTGTTTTCCTAGACTTTCCTTACTGCGTTAATTCTCAGTGTTATAAGTGCTACGCTATGGGTTTAGAGATTACTAGAAATGGGAATAGATTAAGAGATGATAAAAGAAAGACATCCCCATGAGTGAAGTAGATGAACATTGTTACACTGGACGGCTATGCTGTGACCATTTTCCCCTTATTTACTGGTCTCCTTTTTCCCTTCTCCTTCCTTTCTTTTCTTTCTTTCTTTCTTTTTTTTTTTTGGAGACAGAATCTCACTTTGTCACCCTGGGTAGAGTGTGGACATCATAGTGGACAGCAATCTCAAACTCTTGGGTCAAGTGATTTCTCTTGCCTCAGTCTCTCAAGTAGTTGGGAATACAGGCGCCCACCACAACTGGCTATTTTAAGAAACGGGGGTCTCGCTCTGTCTCGGGCTGTTCTCAAACTCTTGAGCTCAGGTGATCCACCCACCTCAGACTCCCGGAATGCTAGGATTACAGGCGTGAGCCACCTCTCCCAGTCTTAACTTATTTATTTTTGAGACACAGTCTCAATCTGTCACCATAGTTTGAGTGCAGCGGGATCATCATAGCTCACAGCAACCTCAAACTCCTGGGCTCAAGTGAACTTCCTGTCTCAGTCTCTCAACTAGCTGGGACTACAGGTACAAGCCACCACACCTGGATAATTTTTCTATTTTTAGTAGAGACAGGATCTCACTTTTGCTCAGACTAGTCTCCAACTCCTGAGATTCTGCCTTAGCCTTCCAGAGTGCTAGGATTACAGGTGTGAGCCACCATGCCAACCATCTTTCAGCAAATATTTAATGAACACAGTATGTACCAGGCACTGTGCACAAACTAAAACGTAAACTGTGTTTTCATAAAGCTTACAGTCTAATAGGAAGGTAGTTAATAAAGTTGCAAATTAGCCTGTGTTGTGGCTCACACCTGTAATCCTAGCACTCTGGGAGGCAGGGGCAGGTGGATTGCTTGAGTTCAGGAGTTTGAGACCAGCCTGAGAAACTGCGAGACCCTGTCTCTGTCAGAAACAGAAAAAACTGGCCAAGTGCAGCGGCTCAAGTCAGTAATCCTAGAACTCTGGGAGGCTAAGGCAGGTGGATTGCCTGAGCTCACAAATTCGAGACCAGTCTGAGCAAGAGCAAGACCTCATCTCTTAATAAATAGCTGGGCGGGGTGGTGCCTGTGGCTCAGTGAGTAGGGCACCGGCCCCATATACCAACGGTAGCAGGTTCAAACCCAGCCCTGGCCAAACTGCTACAAAAAAATAGCCAGGCATTGTGGCGGATGCCTGTAGTCCCAACTACTTGGGAGGCTGAGGCAAGAGAATCACCTAAGCCCAAGAGCTAGAGGTTGCTGTGAGCTGTGATATTATAGCACTCTATCGAGGGTAACAAAGTGAGACTCTGTCTCAAAAAAAAAAAAAATAGCTGGCATTGTGGTGGGCACCTTTAGGCAAGAGAATTGCTTGAGCCCAAGAGTTTGAGGTTGCTGTGAGCTAGGATGCCACAGCACTCTACCAAGGGTGACACTCTACCAAGTAAGACTGTCTCAAAAAAAAAAAAAAAAGACAAAAAACGCTCAGCGACAGTAGTACAGTGGTTACAGCTCCAGCCACATACACCAAGGCTGGTGGGTTCAAATCCAGCCAGGCCAGCTAAACAACAACAAAATATCTGGATGTTGGGCGGCGCCTGTGACTCAGTGGCTAGTGTGCTGGCCCCATATACTGAGGGTGGCGGGTTAAAATTTTGACCCCGGCCAAATTGCAACAAAAAAATAGCCAGGCGTTGTGGCAGGCGCCTGTAGTTCCAGCTACTTGGGAGGCTGAGGCAAGAGAATTGCTTAAGTCCAAGAGTTTGAGGTTGCTGTGAGCTGTGATGCCACGGTACTCTACCGAGGGTGACATAGTGAGACTCTGTCTCAAAAAAAAAAAAAGAAAAGAAAATGTTGACAACTCTTTTAAGGAGTTTGGTGGCAAAGGGATGAGGAGAAATAAAAGCTGCATTAAGAAAGGAACTATGGGGCCTCACCTGTGGCTCAGTGAGTAGAGCGCTGGCCCCATATATTGAGGGTGGTGGGTTCGAACCCAGCCCGGCCAAACTGCAAAAAAAAATAGCCGGCCCTTGTGGCGGGTGCCTGTAGTCTCAGCTACTTGGGAGGCTGAGGCAAGAGAATAGCTCAAACCCAAGAGTTGGAGGTTGCTGGGAGCTGTAACACCACAGCATTCTACTGAGGGCAACATTGTGAGACTGTTTCAAAAAAAAAAAAAGAAAAGAAAAAGAAAAAGAAACCCCATGTCTGCTAAAAATAGAAAGTGGCAGACACCTATAGTCCCAACTACTCAGGAGGCTAAGGTAGAAGGATTACTTGAGTCCAGGAGTTTGAGGTTGCTGTGAGCTCTGACACCACCAGACTCTACACAGGGCAACAGAGTAAGACTCTGTCTCCATCCAAATCACAGGAAAACTAAAAATCCCTTTTGTAAGAAATGTATAATTTAGTTAGAAAATAAGAATAAGGAAAATGAAAATAAAGTAAGATGCAAATATAAGTAACAACTTTTGAATCCAGAATG
This sequence comes from Arctocebus calabarensis, assembly GCA_963573935.1. Classification (NCBI taxonomy): domain Eukaryota; kingdom Metazoa; phylum Chordata; class Mammalia; order Primates; family Lorisidae; genus Arctocebus; species Arctocebus calabarensis. The sequence continues at coordinate 4,378 of CAUYON010160372.1, forward strand.
CTGCTAGTAACTCTATCTACTTTTCAATTCTTTTTTTTTTTTTTTTTGAGGCAGAGTCTCACTTTGTGGCCCTTGGCATCATAGCTCACAGCAACCTCCAACTCTTGGGCTTAAGCTATTCTCTTGCCTCAGCCTCCCCAGTAACAGGGACCATAGGCACTTGCCACAATGCCAGGCTATTTATTGTTGTTTTTGTTGCAGTTTAGCTGGGCCGGGTTTGAACCTGCCATCCTAGGTATATGGGGCCAGTGCCTTACTGACTGAGCCATAGGCTCTGCGCTGCCCCATAGTTCCTTTCTTAATGCAGCTTTTCTTTCTTCCTTTTTTTTTTTTGGGACAGAGCCTCAAGCTGTCATCCTGGATAGAGTACCCTGGCATCACAGTTCACAGCAACCTCTAATTCCTGGGCTCAAGCGAGTCTCCTGCCTCCACCTCCCAAATAGCTGGGACTACAGGCGCCCGCCACAACGCCCGGCCATTTTTTGGTTACAACCATCATTGTTGTTTGGCGGGCCCGGGCTGGATTCGAACCAACCAGCTCAGGTGTACGTGGCTGGCGCCTTAGCCCGTTGAGCCACAGGCGCCAAGCCTTAATGCAGCTTTTCATTTCTCCTCATCCCTTTGCCACCAAACTCCCTAAAAGAGTTGTCAACAGGGTGGCGCTACTTGGGAGGCTGAGGCAAGAGAATCACCTAAGCCCAAGAGTTTGTGGTTGCTGTGAGCTGTGATGCCACAGCACTCTACCGAGGATGACAAAATGAGACTCTGTCTCTCAAAAAAAAAAAAAAAGAGGGCGGCGCCTGTGGCTCAAAGGAGTAAGGCTCTGGCCCCATATCTGGAGGTGGTGGGTTCAAACCCAGCCTCGGCCAAAAAAAAAAAAAAGTTGTCAACATTTTCTTTCTTTTCCCCTCCTCCCCGAGACAGAGTCCCACTACGTCACCCTCAGTAGAGGGCCATCTCATCACAGCTCACAGCAACCTCAAACTCTTGGACTTAAGCAATTCTGTTGCCTCAGCCTCCCAAGGAGCTGGGACTCTAGGTGCCTGCCACAATGCCCAGCTATTTTTTGATTGCAGTTGTCATTGTTAGCAGGCCCAGGCTGGGTTCAAATCTGCCAGCCTCAGTGTATGTGCCTGGCGCCCTACTCACTGAGCTATGGGTGCCAAGCCATTGTCAACATTTTCTTTTCTTTTTTTTTTTTTTTTTGAGACAGAGTCTCAAGCTGTCACTCTGGACAGAGTGCCATGGCATCACAGCTCACAGCAATCTCCAATTCCTGGGCTCAAGCCAGTCTCTTGCCTCTGCCTCCCACGTAGCTGGGACCGTGGCTGGCGCCTTAGCTGGTTGAGCCACAGGCGCTGAGCTTTTTTTTAAATTTTTAGTTAAGACAAGGTCTCACGGTTTGGCACCTGTGGCTCAAACGGCTAAGGCACCAGCCACGTACACCTGAGCTGGCAGGTTCGAATCCAGCCTGGGCCCACCCAACAACAATGGCGGCTGCAATCAAAAAATGGCCAGGCGTTGTGGCGGGCGCCTGCAGTCCCAGCTACTTGGGAGGTGGAGGCAGGAGAATCGCTTGAGCCCAGGAGTTGGAGGTTGCTGTGAGCTGTGATGTCACTGCACTCTACCCAGGGTAACAGCTTGAGGCTCTGTCTCAAAAAAAAAAAAAAAAGACAAGATCTCACTATTCCTCAGGTTGGTCTGGAACTCCCAGCCTCAAGCAGTCCTCCTGCCTTGGTCTCCCAAAGTGTTAGGGTTGAGTCACCTTGCCTGGCCTGTAAGATTCTTGATAATAAATATTTTCACCACCTTCAGGAGTTGTGACTTCCCTCTCATTTTTGTGTCACTTTGGCAGTCAGTTATAACACAAAGCTCAGTAGGGAGGGATCGCTCTGAGTCTAGTCGTTCAGCACTGTGCTGACCCCTGCTGGTCACACATAGTTAAGCAGCCCTGGCCCCAGTACCTTCCTCCCTCCCGTATGCGCCCTTACCTGCCAGGCACTGGAAGAATACGCTGTGGTAACACTGCGCCCCCAACACCACCCTTCAAACTTCAGAATTTTCCCCCAATGAGCTCCAGCAGTGTGGAATTTCCATTCTATCCAGAACTATAGAAATGTAAGAACCGGATCTCAAGGAACTGGGTGGCAAGAAAGAGGCAGATAATTTGAGACAGGGGGATGGGCAAACCCCTCCTCTCCACCTCAAGAATCGAGACTTTTCCACAGAATTCTATTCTTTTTGACTTTTGTCGAATTTTTTTCTAGATTGCTCTTGGGCCATATGACTTGGTGACAGTGGTGATGAACCGGAGGTTGGGCAGAGTGGGTAGGCGGGGCTCAAGGGGTGGGGCCAAGCCAAGGGCCCCTCACTTGGGAGCTTCTCCATTCTGTCAGCCCTCTGGCCCGGGAACATCCAAGGCAAGACTGGCACCCAGTGCAGCAGGTGAGGGACCGGCAAAGACAGAAGGGTAGACTTCAGGGGTGATGGTGGCTGAAAGGTCCCCAACTCTTTTCACTCTTAGCTTCCCAAATTGTGAAACTCTCATTTGTAGAGTTCTTGAGCCCCCGGTAGTTTTGGTTTCACCCAGTGGCAAGGTAGCCTCTTTAAAAAAAACCTGGTTTGGGATGTGGGTGGCAGGACTGAGGGATGGGGATGGATGAGGGCGTGTGGCAGAGAAATGTAATGAAATCCCAGAGACATGGAGCTAGATGGGTAAGGGCCTGAGGGAAAGCATGCCCAGGCTGAAGGACCATTAAGGAGGACACGGATAAGAAAAAAAGGGAGTCCAAAACAGAGAAAGGGAGAGGACAGTGGATCAAATGTGAGATGGCAATGGAGGCAATGGAGAGCTGGGTAAAAGGAAGGCCAAGGAGGAAGGAAGGCCCACATGGAGCAATCTCCTCTTCCGGAGGGGAGCACGGCCTAGAAAGCCCCAGGGCAAGCCGGGGAGCAAAACAAGGTTCTAGGTTCCCACTGGAATGATTCAGCTGGGGAAGAAGCCCCCACAGTTACCCATTTCCCCAGACTCCCATTTTGGTTAGGGGGAGAGGGTGAGGCTGCTCCTCACTGCGGTCACAGCCACTTCCTGCAAAGCAGGGGAGGGGGAAGTAAGAAACAAAACAACCAGAAGAACCACAAGCAAATGCCATGAGGAGCGAACCCTGGGCAGACACAGTTTATACACTACCAGGAGGGTCCTCAGGCCAATCAGCAGGAGACTGTAGACCTTAGTGTTGCCTGCCCTTCCGGAATTGCTTTTTCCTCAGGCATCCTCAGGGCGCTTCACTCACTGAGACCATCACAGGAGAGAAGGTTTTCTTTGGAGTATATGGTTTTAAACTCAATTTGATCATTTACTAGTGATTTAAGCCAAATTGCTTAATTTTTTTTTTTTTTGAGACAGAGTCTCAAGCTGTCACTCTAGGTAGAGTGCTGTCGCGTCACAGTTCACAGCAACCTCACAGTCCTGGGCTTAAGCAATTCTCTTGCCTCAGCCTCCCAAGTAGTTGGGACTACAGGTGCCTGCCACAACATCCGGCTATTTTTTGGTTGCAGTTGTCATTGTTGTTTAGCAGACCCAGGCCAGGTTCGAATCCACCAGCCTCAGTGTATGTGGCTAGAGCCCTACTCACTGAGCTATGCAGGCGCTGCCAGCTTAATTTCTCTTAGCTTCAGTTTTCTCAGTGCAAAATGGGGTGCCTACTACCTTTTAGAGGTTGAGAAAAACTGAGATGATTAACATAAAGCACTCAGCACATCATAGGTCCTCAGTAAAAGTTATTCTTTCTCTATTGCCCTTGGTAGAGTGCCGTGGTGTCACACAGCTCACAGCACCCTCCAATTCCTGGGCTTAAGCGCCAGCGCGATTGAGCTTAAGCGATTCTCTTGCCTCAGGCTCCTGAGTAGCTGGGACTACAGGCGCCCGCCACAACACTTGGCTATTTTTCTGCTTTTGCAGTTCTGCTGAGGCTGGGTTTGTACCCTCCACCTTTACTATATGGGACTGGCGCCCTTACTCGATGAGCCACAGGCACTGCCCTAGTAAGTTATTCTTATTAGGACGGTGCCTGTGGCTTAGTCGGTAAGGCACCAGCCCCATATACCGAGGGTGGTGGGTTCAAACCTGGCCTCAGCCAAACTGCAACAAAAAAATAGCCGGGCGTTGTGGTAGGTGCCTGTAGTCCCAGCTACTCGGAGGCTAAGGCAAGAGAATTGGCTAAGCCCAAGAGCTTGAGGTTGCTGAGCTGTGTGAGGCCATGGCACTCTACCAAAGGCAACAAAGTGAAGCTCTGTCTCTACAAAAAAAACAAAAAAGTTATTCTTATTAGGACTTGTGGGGCTCCTGTTTCTCACTTCTTTGAAGGCAAGACAGCACACTAGATGACAGGAGCTTTTTTTTTTTTTTTTGAGACAGTCTCATTATGTCATCTTCTGTAGAGTGCTGTGCCATTACAGCTCACAGCAACCTCAAACTCTTGAACTTAAGCGATTCTCTTGCCTCAGCCTCCCAAGTAACTACAGACGCCCACCACAGTGCCCAGCTATTTTTGTTGTTGTCATTGTTTAGCAAGCCTGGGCAGGGGTTGAACCCACCAGCCCTGGGGGCATGTGGCCAGCACCCTAACCACTGAGCCACAGGCACTGAGCCTGACAGGAGCTTTTGGGGTCAGGAAAATAGTTGTGTTTGATCTGAGGTGTATTACTGAACATAAGCTTCAGTTTTCTCAGCTGTGAAATAAGGACAGTGATACCTACACTCCATAGATATATGATACACGGTGTTCAAAGATGGTAGTTGTAAGAATTATCTGCCAGGTAAGCCCTACCTTCTCCACTGTGGCAGCAATAGCCTATTCCATTTTAAAGTTAATTCATGGTGGGGTATCCATGGGTGTGTGACCACCTTCCTCCAGCCAGAGCTATAACTATCTCCTGGGCTGTTGTGGAGATCAAGATCTCTCACAGTGCTGGGTGGCGCCTGTGGCTCAGTGAGTAAGGCGCCGGCCCCATATACCAAGAGTGGCGGGTTCAAACCCAGCCCTGGCCAAAAAAAAAAAAAATAGCCGGGTGTTATGGCGGGCCCATGTAGTCCCAGCTACTTGGGAGGCTGAAGCAAGAGAATCGCCTAAGCCCAGGAGTTAGAGGTTGCTGTGAGCAGTGTGACGCCACAGCACTCTACCGAGGGTGATAAAGTGAGACTCTGTCTCTACACACACACAAAAAAAGATTAAAAAAAAAAAATTCTCACAGTGCTAAAGGAGAAAAGCAGGAAAAAGACACAGGGGATAATGCTGGGCACGGTGGCTCACACCTGTAATCCTAACACTCTGGGAGGCTGAGGCAGGTGGATTGCTCTAAGCTCAGAGGTTTGAGACAGCCTGAGCAAGAGCAATAACTCAGTCTCTAAAAATAAGGGGTGGTGTCCATAGCTCAGTGGGTAGGGCACCAGCCACATACACCCAGGCTGGAGGGTTTGAACCTGGCCTCAGCCTGCTAAACAACAACAATAACAACAATAAAAATTAGCAGGGTGTTATGGCGGGCACCTGTAGTCCCAGCTACTTGGGAGGCTGAGGAAAAAGAATCACTTATGCCAATAGCCGGGCATTGTGGCAGGCGCCTGTGGTCCCAGCTACTCGGGAGGCTGAGGCAAGAGAATCGCCTAAGCCCAGGAGTTGCAGGTTGCTGTGAGCTGTGTGATGCAACGGCACTCTACCGAGGGCAATAAAGTAAGACTCTGTTTCTAAAAAAAAAAAAAAAAAGGCTCGGTGCCTGTGGCTCAACGGGCTAAGGCACCAGCCACGTACACCTGAGTTGGCAGGTTCGAATCCAGCCTGGGCCCACCAAACAACAATGACGGCTGCAACCAAAAAATGGCCAGGCGTTGTGGCGGGCGCCTGTGGTCCCAGCTACTTGGGAGGCAGAGGCAGGAGACTTACTTGAGCCCAGGAATTGGAGGTTGCTGTGAGCTGTGATGCCACAGCACTCTACCCAGGGTGACAGTTTGAGGTTCTGTCTCAAAAAAAAAAAAAAAAAAAAAAAGAGGGAGAGAGAGAGACAGACAGCGGATGAGGAGGTCCCAAAGGAAAGAAATGACAAACAGATAAGGAAGAGACAGAAAACAAAGAAGTAACAGAAAGGGAAAAAGCTATTTCTCTCTTTTTAGGGAAGCCTGTGGCCTTTTTCCAGTGACTGACCACGTACCTCACTTCCCAGGAACCATGGAGTCCTTTAGCTCCAAGAGTCTGGCACTACAAGCAGAGAAGAAGCTACTGAGTAAGATGGCGGGTAGGTCTGTAGCTCATCTCTTCATTGATGAGACAAGCAGTGAGGTGCTAGATGAGCTCTACCGTGTGTCCAAGGAGTACACGCACAGCCGGCCCCAGGCCCAGCGGGTTATCAAGGACCTGATCAAGGTGGCTGTCAAGGTGGCCGTGCTGCACCGTAGTGGCTGCTTTGGCTCCAGTGAACTGGCCCTGGCTACCCGCTTTCGTGAGAAGCTGCGGCAAGGGGCCATGACAGCACTGAGCTTTGGTGAGGTGGACTTCACCTTTGAGGCTGCTGTTCTGGCAGACCTGCTGACCGAGTGTCGGGATGTGCTGCTGGAGTTGGTGGAGCGCCATCTCACACCCAAGTCACACGGCCGCATCCGCCATGTGTTTGATCACTTTTCTGACCCAGGCCTGCTCACAGCCCTGTACGGGCCTGAGTTCACACAGCACCTTGGCAAGATCTGTGATGGGCTCAGGAAGCTACTGGATGAGGGGAAGCTCTGAGAACCCTGGGCCTAGCATATTCCACTCAGCAAAATGGCTGAGTGAGGAAACAACAGAGAACGGGCTTCCTAACCCCACTCGCCTGCACTAACCTTTCAGTCCTCAGGCTTCATTCTTTCCCAAGAGCACTTCTGACTCTGAGACCACCCCACCCCCAAACTGTTGGTGGAGAAAGAGCAATGCTAAGGGGTGAGGGCCCTCTCCCACTCAAGCCCCAGGACAGGAAACAGAACTGTGTGAAAAGGCGAAGTGAAACTTGGATCTCTATATGTCCTACAAGGGACTTCTGAACAGGCAAGGCTCCCCTCACCCTCTGAAGCAGGGAAGGGGACAGCGCCTATAAACCCCACTGGGACACTGAAGACAGAAGGGAGGAAGGTGGCCCTTAGAGACACAGCTTGGACAGATACTGGAGGCTGTGCTCCACAGTGCAGGAAGAAGAGGCCAGGGCAAGGGAGATTCTCTTTTTTTAGGGGAAATAAAACTATTGCAACATGCATGGGGCTCAATGTTTAATCTCTCCAGCTTCTTACACCTTGTGATCATCACAGAGGAAAGACGGTATCTAAACACCACTCATCTTACCTCTCATCACTTCCATACCAGAGACTGAGGCATATTTCCAGTATCACTGAGGTTCCCTTGCCTACTTCTGTTTAAGAAACAAAAAACTGTACCACAGCCCAGTGCTACAAAGTGCAAATAAATACACAGTGAGGGGCAAGGCATTGACAGGCAGGCTCTGGTGGGGAGAGAGTGTAAAAAAGAGATCCCCTCAACTGTCCTCTAAATGCTCCAAGGAAATCCTTCCATCGCTAAGCCCCTCATAGGCTGGAGCAGAGGAACAGGTTAGAAGGGGGAACTGTTGTAACGGAGAGTTCAGGTCCCTACGGTGCTACTTTTCTCAGAGCTAGAGTTGTGGGAAAGTCACAGGGAGTTAGACAAGACTGAGCTTGAATCCTTTACTTTATGACTGAGGAAAAGGCCTGGCACCATCTGCCATTGTCTGTGATAGGAGTAGATCACCGGTTGCCCCGTCCTCAGTAACATCCTTGGCTAAGAAGGGGGAAGGTGAAGAGCAGCAGGTACTCGCTCACTCTTCCTGGGCTCCCGCATTTAAGGGCTATCGAAATCCCATTTTTCAGCTAAGAATGAGAAGGAATAGGTTACAGTGAATAAATATTAGTTCAATTTAGCACCAAATAAATTAGATAACATAGTTGGAGATGAGGAGGAAGTTGAGAGGGAGTCTCTGCTTCCCTGCTTTAAGGCCAGGGAATGGTGAGAGGGATAGGAAAGGCAGCATGGATGAAAAAAGAGCCTTTTGAATCTAAAGGACAGTTCTAGGTTCAGGCCAAGAATTGGAAAGGAGTTCGATCCCCATCCCCTACTCTTGCCAATAAAACTACCCCAGGCCAAGGAATTCTTGGCAGAGGAGGAGGCTGGGGAAGATGGCTGGAGTGGAGGGATGTGGCCTGGGAAGCCATGCTCTTGAGCCTAACTTCAGGCTCTTCCTCCTCAAGTTGTTCCTTCATCATCTTACTTCTCTCAATCAGTTCTGGGGACATCAGAGTTTGAAGATTTCATCCTCCTGGTCCCGTAGTGTCCGGGTCCGAGAGGTACGGGTCAACGGTACAGGACCCAGAACTGCTCGTTGCTGTGTCCGAGGGGAGCTCAGGTGGGGCCCTGCATCTTCCCCAGGAATCCTGTAGGTAATGAAAGGGGAGAAAGAGAGACAGATCAAGGCAAAAGCCTGAGAATGGACCAAGTGAAGAGGTACGTGGGAAGCTGTCTTATTATCCTGAGCAAGGATATGCTTATGTTGCTCTAAGATAATCTCAACATCTTCTGGGTAAATAAATCCTAATCTTAATGCTCCTTCATGGGTGATCAGGCAGTCAACTTTTTTACTCCAATAAGAACACAGAACCCATGAGCGGTGCCTGTTGCTCAGTGAGTAGGGCGCCGGCAACAAAAAACTAGCTGGGCGTTGTAGCGGGCGCCTGTAGTCCCAGCTATTCAGGAGGCTGAGGCAAGAGCATCACCTAAGTGCAAGAGCTGGAGGTTGCTGTGAGCTGTGATGCCACAGCACTCTACCAAGGGCGATAAAGTGAGACTCCTTCTCTAAAAAAAAGAACACAGAACCCAGCTTCCCAGTGCCTCTGTCCATTGCAACAGCCACAGGCTATGCTCACTGTCTTGGGGCCACCTGGGGGAAAGCTATCAGCTTGCTTCTGCTGGCACTGTGCTTACTTACTTGTGTCTGTGGTTAGGTAAGACCAGGAGGAATAGAGGCGTCTATGGAGGGACTTATGAGGAAACATATAAGACTCACCCACTTTCTCCCTTTCTCAGCTTCTGAGCAGCAGCCTTCTTTGACAGGCTGATCTGTGAATCAAGCTTCTTAAGGAAGTCAGAGGCAGAGAGGTCATGGATGGGTGTGGGGGATTCTTGGCCAGGTGTGAGGAGGACTTCACTATTGGCACGTCCTAAACCTGTCTCTTGTTTCCTCCTCTCGGCTGAGTGTGGCAAAACTTCATTTTTACTTGGGTGTATCTCTTCCTCTCTCTCTTTCTCTTCCTCCGAATCCAAAACATTGAACAAGTCTCTAGGCTCTGTCAGGACGGGGATGTAGAGGGTCTTCTTCAGGAAGATGGAGTCATTAGTATAAAGGCGGTTTGCACGCTTAATCTGTTCCATCTTTAAAAAAAGTCACCAAAATTAATGACAGCAATAATGATTAATCTTGTATCACATCTTGACCTTTTTAAAATGATCATACATGGCAGGGTGTGGTGGCTCATTCCTGTAATACTAGCACTCTGGAAGACCGAAGCAGGTGAATTGCCTGAGCTCACAGGTTCGAGACCAGTCTGAGCCAGAGGGAAATCCACTTTCTAAAAATGGCTGGGCGTTGTGGCGGGCACCTGTAGTCCCAGCTACTTGGGAGGCTGAGGCAAGAGAATCGCTTAAGCCCAGGAGTTGGAGGTTGCTATGAGCTGTGACACTACAGCACTCTACCCAAGGCGACAGCTTGAGACTCTGTCTCAAAAAATAAATAAATAGGGCAGTGCCTGTGGCTCATTGAGTAGGGTGCCAGCCACATATACCGAAGGTGGTGGGTTCAAACCCGACCTTGTGGTGGGCGCCTGTAGTCTCAGCTACTCGAGAGGCTGAGGCAAGAGAATCACCTAAGCCCAGGAGTTGGAGGTTGCTGTGAGCTCTGTGATGCCACGGCACTCCACCGAGGGTGATAAGTGAGACTCTGTCTCTACAAAAAAATAAAAAAAAAAAATAAGTAAATAAAATAAAAACTGTATTTTTCAAAACAAAAGAAAAAAATGTAGAGAGGAATTATTTTACATTTTTGTAATTCATCCAACAAAGGACAGCAATATTGCTACATTTGCCTCTACAACCAATCTGTTGCAATATCACACATCATGCAGCTTCTGGAAAACAGTGTACACTCATGAGAAGATGAGAATGAATATTCTTTTTTTTTTGAGACAGAGCCTCAAGCTGTCACCCTGGGTAGAGTGCTGTGGCATCACAGCTCACAGCAACCTCCAACTCCAGGGCTCAAGAGAGTCTCCCGCCTCCGCCTCCCAAGTGGCTGGGACCACAGGCGCCCGCCACAACGCCCGGCCATTTGTTGGTTGCAACCGTCATTGTTGTTTGGCGGGCCCGGGCTGGATTTGAACACGCCAGCTCAGGTGTACGTGGCTGGCGCCTTATCCCGCTGAACCACAGGCGCCGAGCCGAGAATGAATATTCTTATTACTACTATGAAGGGACATCTTACTACTACTATGAAAATATTTTGAACTTGTGGACCCCTGAAGAGTCTCATGGACCTGCCTGGGGACCTGGGCTGGGCATCTTTTCACTTTGGCAAGCTGAGGCAAGAGGATTGCTAGGGGCCAGGAGTTCAAGACTAGCCTGAGTACCATAGCAAGACCTTATTTCAACAAAAGTTAGAAAAATTAGCCAGGTGTGGTATATTGGCAGGCGCCTGTAGTTGCAGCTACTCAAGAGGCTGAGGCAAGAGGATTGCTTGAGCCCAGGCGTTTGAGGTTGCTGTAAGCTACGATGATGCCACTGCACTCTAGCCTTGTGACAAAGTGAGCTCCTGTCTCAAAAAACAAAAATCACGGACCTCAGGCTCCAAGAGGTTAAGCTACTTGCCGAAGATTATCTAGCAAGTTAATGCCAGAGCTGGAACTAGGATCCTGGGCCTTTTCACTCTTTCTGGGAATGCTTTTCACACTATTATATGGTAGCACCTCCATAGTTGACCAACTCCTTAAGTTGACTGAATTTTCATAGACCGGACATGCACCACATGTCCATAGCAGTACAGTAGGCCTTGGTCCCTTGTGTTGATGATCTCCGGATGTGGACTATTTTGTTACAGGTCCTTGAGCAGTCAACTTATAAGAGCTGTGTATTAACAATTTTGGCCAGGCACAATGGCTCATGCCTGTGAATTCCAGCACTTTGGGAGGCTGAGGCAAGGAGGATTGCTTGAGACCTGAGTTTGAGACCAGCCTAGTGAGTCCCCATCTCTACAAATTTTTTTTTTTTATTTCATTGATCAAATATTTTCTATCTGGCTCAGTGCCTGTGGCTCAAACGGCTAAGGCACCAGCTACATACACCTGAGCTGGCCGGTTCGAATCCAGCCCCGGCCTACCAAACAACAACGGCTGCAACCAAAAAATAGCTGGGCGTTGTGGTGGGCACCTGTAGTCCCAGCTACTTGGGAGGCTGAGGCAGGAGAATCACTTGAGCCCAGGAGTTGGAGGCTTCTGTGAGCCGTGATGCCATGGCATTCTACCCAGGGTGATAGCTTGAGGCTCTGTCAAATATATATTTTTTTGGGTGGCACCTGTGGCTCTTCGAGTAGGGCGCTGGCCCCATATACCGAAGGTGGGGGGTTCAAACCCGGCCTTGGCTGAACTGCAAAACAGAAAAATAGCCAGGCATTGTGGCGGGCGCCTGTAGTCCCAGCTATTTGGGAGGCTGAGGCAAGAGAATTGCCTAAGCCCAGGAGTAGGAGGTTGCTGTGAGCTGTGATGCCACAGCATTCTACCAAGGGTGACAAAGTGAGACTCTGTCTCTACAAAAAAATCTATTTATTAATTATTGAATATATCGACTGGTATCATCATCTATCTACCTGGCCTTTTAAGGTAGAAATATCAATGTCACCCTTAACTCACACTTTTCTTTCATCACTCCTACCAACAGATCAACAAAAGTGCTTCAAAAACCTCTGTGACATCTGGTCTGACCTTCATGTCTGTAGTATTGGCTTAGAACAGACCCTTAATATTTCTCATCTGGGTTATTTTTTTTTTTTTAAGACAGAGTCTCATCCTATTGCCCTGGGCAGAATGCTATGGAGTTAGCCTAGCACATAGCAACCTCAAACTCTTGGGCTCAAATAAGCCTCCTGAGCAGCTGGGAGGCTGTAAGTGCCTGCCACAATGCCCAAATAGTTTTTCTACTTTTAGTAGAGGAGTCTCATGCTTGCTCAGGCTAGTCTTTTTTTTGTTGTTGTTGTTGCAGTTTTTGGCCAGGGCTGGGTTTGAACCCGCCACCTCTAGCATATGGGGTTGGCGTCCTACTCCTTTGAGCTACAGGTGCCACCCAGGCTGGTCTTTTTTTTTTTGTCACCCTAGATAGAGTGCCGTGGTGTCACAGCTCACAGCAACCTCAAAGTCTTGCTCTTAAGCAATTCTGCCTCAGCCTCCCAAGTAGCTGGGACCACAGGCACCCGCCACAACGCCTGGCTATTTTTAGAAACAAGGTCTTGCTCTGGCTCAGGCTGGTCTGAACTTGTGAGTTCTGGCAATCCACCGCCTTAGCCTCCCAGAGTGCTAGGATTATAGGCATGAGCCACCTTGCCCAGCCCCCAGTATTCTTTGTTACATACCTCCTGAGCTCATGCTGAGACCCTGGGGCTGCCCTGTACTTTCACACCCACTTTTTTTGTGTGTTACTTTCAGATTAATATGAGCATAGTAACCATTAGATTACAATATTTGTATTTACTAGGTAAGCTCCTTGTTGTATTTATGTCCTGCACCTAGGAGGTGTGTCATAACCCTTACTTTGTGCCCATTAGGTGGAAGCACACCAATCACTATCCCTCCCTGTATCCAACTTAAACTGAATTGAGGTTTTCTTTTGCATGGGAGTATATTAATTTGTCTACTGGCTTCATATTAGTATTGAGTACACAGGATATTTGCTTTTCCATTCTTGTGATACTTTACTAAGTCCTCATTCTTTTTTTTTTTTTTTTTTTTTTTTTTTTTAGAAAGTGCCTAAAGATGGAACCCGTTATTGGTTGCCATTGCAACAAAGAGCACAGCAACAGAAATTTCATGGACAAAAAGCAACCAACAAAAACCCATGCCAATTTTTTTTTTTTTTTTTTTGTTTGAACCCTCAATAATTTTTTGCCGGGCCCCGGGCATGATTACAAAACCCCAACAAAAGTTTAAAATGC
>CAUYON010160374.1:0-20129 GCA_963573935.1 Arctocebus calabarensis
GTCCCAGAAGCAATGTTAGTTAGTGCCCAAGCAGACTCAAACTGAATGGGACTACAATCAGTTCTACTCAAGAAGGACACAAATTTTGGGATCAAACCGGCTCGGATTATATTGTCGATGGGAGGCTGTTTTTCTCTAGAAAGTAGTTTCCTAAGGGTGAACAAAAACAAAAACTTTTTAAGTTGAAAGTGATTAATAAGTTTGTGTGAAAACCAATTTAAAATGCAATTTGAAAGGTGAGACCTTTCAACAACCTTTTAAGTAAAGCACTAAATGCTGAGACATTTTGGCAATCAAAAGAAGCCAAACAGATCAGTGTCCTGATGCTACACATATGGTATAGGTATGTTTCCAGTTTTCCAAAAATCAAAGTATTATCAGTAATGTAGATTACCCCCTCTCTACATCCCTGTAGAAATCTATTATGGATCTTGTCACTTTTTCTAACTTTATTTTTTATTTTTTTTTTTGAGACAGAGCCTTAAGCTGTCACCCTGGGTAGAGTGCTGTGGCATCACAGCTCACAGCAACCTCCAATTCCCGGGCTCAAGCGAGTCTCCTGCCTCTGCCTCCCAAGTAGCTGGGACTACAGGCATCCGCTACAACGCCTGGCCATTTTTTTTTTTTTTGGTTGCAGCCACCATTGTTGTCTGGCAGGTCCAGGCTGGATTCGAACCCGCGAGCTCAGGTGTATGTGGCTAGCGCCCTAGCCCGTTGAGCCACAGTTGCCGAGGCACTTTTTCTAACTTTAATAATCCAACAGTGTTATACTCACTGTTAACTTGGGCTTCCCTGACCTTTATGGGGTTAAACATCTTTTCCATGATCACTTGTCATTTAAATCTGTTCTTTGGCACACTGCCAAGCTACAGAAATTATTAATCCTTTCTATTATGAATGACACAAATATCTGTATGCTGGGAGATAAGGGTCTAAATATACAGAGTGGACATAAAGTCCGTGTATATTTAAAATGGTTCACTAGGGTGACACCTGTGACTCAAGGAGTCGGGTGCCGGCCCCATATACTCGGGGTGGTGGGTTCAAGCCCGACCCCAGCCAAAACTGCCCCCAAAAAGAAAAAAAAGGTAGTTCATTATTTAAATTTAAATTGCACACGAACTTTAGGTCCACCCTCTATTTCTTTTCTTATTGTTTTTTTCTTTTTATTTTGAGACAGCGTCTTATGTCACCCTCGGTAGAGTGCCATGGCATCACAGCTCAAACCTCAAACTCTTGGGCTCAAACTATTCTCTTGCCTCAGCCAGTAGCTGGGACTACAGGTGCCCACCACAATGCTTGGCTATTTTTTCGAGTCGGGGTCTCCTTTTTGCTCAGACTGGTCTTGAACTCCTGAGCTCAAGCAATCCACCTGCCTCGGCCTCCCAGAGTGCTGGGATTACAGGCATGAGCCACCGTGCATGGCCCCTGTATTTATTTTCTAAATGATTTTTCAGGCTCAGCACCCATAGCATAGCGGTTACGGCGCCAGCCACATGAACCAAGCCTGGCAGGTTTGAACCCGACCCAGGCCAACTAAACAACTGCAACAACAAAAAAATAGCCTGGCATTGTGGCAGGTGCCTCTAGTCCCAGCTACTTGGGAGGCTAAGGCAAGAGAATCGCTTAAGCCCAAGAGTTGGAGGTTGCTATGAGCGGTGATACCACAGCACTCTACCAAGGGTGACACAGTGAGACTCTGTCTCAAAAAAAAAGGGAATGATCTACATTGCTAGATGCAGTGGCTGACACCTATAACCTCAACAAGATGGAAGGATCACCTTAGGCCATGAGTTCAAGATCAGCCTGGGCAACAGTGAGACCTCATTTCTAAAACAAACAAACAGATCTATCATCTAAATGGCTGTTATCAATCCTACTTATTATTTCCTCCTTTCCCTGCCAGTGCCTTAAAATGTCATTTCGATAAACTCTATTTGCCTATGGCTGCTTAACATTTCTTCACTCACACAATTTTCTTCCTGCCAAGAAATCTAAAAATTTATTAGCAGACAGGACTTACCTGGCAGCTTGAGTAGCTTGGAGCTGGTTTTCCATATTGGTGCTATTTATACCTTTGACAATGTCATCCACAGACCAATTTACAGTACCCTAAAAAAAAAGTGAAATATTACAAATTATCATTTGTAAGATTAAAGCTTATAATCTATGTATATCCATGGTAGAGTGTTGCAAATATAAAGTATGTTGTGTGAATCACAGAAGAAAGATTTGAGAACCAATGCTACTAAACACTCCAAAAAGAGTGTCCCTTTCTCTCTAGGGTTTACAACCTAACAGAAAAATGTGACAAACAGACAAATAACCACAAATATGTTGTGTTATGCAACATTTACTCCCCAGTTTTGGTGTAGAACCAGGAAACTGCAGAATTCTAAGAAAGGAACGTCTTTCCTACTAAACTGACCAAGGAATGCTAAAGATAGTATCTGAGTATTTATTAGTATCCTAGAAATAGAATATAGGTAGTACTCAATAAAAACTGTGGCACCTGTGGCTCAGCAGGTAGAGCACCGGCCACATATACGGAGGGTGGCGGGTTCAAACCCGGCCCTGGACAAATTACAACAAAAAAAATAGCCAAGTGTTGTGGTAGGCACCTGTACTGTAGTCCCAGCTACTCCGGGGCTGGGGGGGCTGAGGCTTGAGGCTTTAGAATGGCCTAAGCCCAGGAGTTGGAGGTTGCTGTGAGCTGTGTGATACCACGGCACTCTACCGAGGGTAATAAAGTGAGACTCTGTCTCTACAAAAACAAAACAAAACAATAAATGTGTATCTAAGCATATTGGCTCATGCCTGTAATCCTAGCACTCTGGGAAGCTGAGGGAAGAGGATCCCTCGAGGTCAGAAGTTCACAATCAGCCTAAGAGTGAAATCCCAACTCTATTAAAAACAGAAAAATTGGCCAGGCATTGTGGTAGGTACCTGCAGCTACTTAGAAGGCTGAGGCAGGAGAATCACTTGAGCCCGGAGTTTGAGGTTGTTATGAACTAGGCTAACACCATGTCATTCTAGCCTGGCTAGGTGTGGTGGTTCATGCCTATAACCCTAGCATTCTGGGAGGCTGTGGTGGGAGGATTGCTTGAGTTCAGAGACCAGCCTGAGCAAGAGCAAGATCTCATCTCTACCCCAAAGAGAAAAAATTAGCCAGATGTGGTGGCACACCCTTATAGTACCAGCTACCCAAGAGGCTGAGGCAGGAGTATCATTTGAGCCAGGAGTTCAAGGCTGCAGTCAGCTGATGACACCACTGCACTCTATACCCAGGATGATAGAGTAAGACTCAGTTTCAAAAATAATAATAATAGGGGGCAGCAACTGTGGCTCAAAGGAGTAGGATGCTGGCCCCATATGCCAGAGGTGGCGGGTTCAAACCCAGTCCTGGCAAAAAAAAAAAAAAACCTGCAATAAATAAATAAATAAAAATAATTAATAATTTAAGAAAATAGTATATGGTACAGAATGAAGGGAAAGATAAATCAGGTGGTTACTAGATATAAATATTTCAAGAGGAAAAAGGCCTGAACAAAACTGATAATATAAAAAAATGGAGAATGCTAAAAGTGGTTGATTCTAGACACACTTTCAGTTGGAACCCAGACAGTAGCTAGAAATGCAGGGAAACTGAAGAGAAGGTCAGAGCCAAAGGAAGCCCCTAGGCAGCACTGGAGGGTCAGTGGGTAGGCTGCCAGCCACATACACTGAGGCTGGAAGGTTTGAACCCGGCCCTGGGCAGCTAAACAATGACAACTACAACCAAAAATAGTCAGGCATTGTGGTGGGCACCTGTAGTCCCAGCTACTTGGGAGGCTGAGGCAAGAGAATTGCTTATGCCCCAAGAGTTTGAGGTTGCTGTGAGCTGTGACACTACAGCACTCTACCGCAGGCGACACAGTCAGATTCTGCCTCAAAAAAAAAAAAAAAAAAAAGGAAGACCTTAGCATCTGCTTTAGTGAATTATGGAGTAAAAGCATGAAATAAGACAGAATTACTGATTGGAAGCAGAGAAAGTGATTTTTACAGATAATTAAAACCATAAGACTAGGAATGTTATTCAACTTTATTTAAATTTCTAAGAAAAGCCCCTATTGGTTCGCTGGATTTACCATAATTCATCAACTAAAACATATTTACCTGGTTGTTTCGGTTTTCCTGTAGTGGAGAAGTAGCATCATCAGGAAACGAGCTTACATTTCTCCTTTTCAACATCTGGTCATCTTTCTTAGCTTTCCTCAACTCCACATTAACTTCTATTCGGCGTCGCCTCATTTCCTCGAGAAAAGATAACACACCATTTCACCTATCACATAAGTTGTTGCCAAATGAGAACATTTTTAAAAAAATCCCTCCAAGTGTTCATCCCTTCCCAAATACCTTTCCAGTTTTAAAAACATCAAAAGAAAGCAACAGAAATTACTTACTGTACTGTCTTTTCCCTTGTTCTTGAACCTATTAAGTCGGGCAGCTGGTGAATTAGCATTCTCATTGGTGGACATGGTTATGAGACAAAGGGAGAAAGCTGCACAGCTAGCTCAAGCTTCCGCAGGAGGTGGTGCGGGACTCAGAAGACCTGGGTCCGCTGCCCTGGAAACATTCACCGCAGCTCAGGCAGAACACGGTGTGCAGCTTACTTTTTTTTTGAGACAAAGCCTCGAGCTGTCACCCAGGATAGAGTGCTGTGGCATCACAGCTCACAGCAACCTCCAATTCCTGGGCCCAAACGAATCTCTTGCCTCTGCCTCCCAAGTAGCTGGGACCACAGGCGCTTGTCACAACGCTCGGCCATTTTTTGGTTGCAGCCGTCATTGTTGTTTGGTAGGCCCGGGCTGGATTCGAACCTGCCAGCTCAGGTGTATGTGGCTGGCGCCTTAGCCCGTTGAGCCATTGAGCTTACTTTTTAATGGGGGAAACATATGAAACAAGTGATTACATAGTATAATAAAGTCAAATAATGATACACCCTACCAAGGAAACTAAAGAAGAGGAAGACTGAAACAGCCGTTTGAGAAGGAAATGCTTCCAAGGACATGACGCTTTTCCAGGGACCTGAAGGGGATGAAGGAGAGTTGTGTTATCTGGGGATACTTCAGCAATCTAGAACATTTCTTCTCAAAGTAAGAGCCATGACATGTTTGTTTCTAATTAGTGATACAGTAAGAAGATTGTCCCCAGAATACAAACCAGCTACACCAGTAAGGACACCGTTCTCTGCAGCTAACATTTTCCTCTCCTATTGTGGGACTTTCTTGATGAAGAAAGTAGTGTTCATTTACATGCTGGCTCTCGCTTTTTATCTTGTTGCACTTTCAGTAATCCTGCACACAGAGGGGAAAAAGCGTACAGGCCTAAAGTAAAAGAGTAATTAGCAAGCAGATCAAGGAGACAAAGCTAAATGCATTTATTTGTCTTACCTATAGCCAATAATGAATTAGTCATTTAACTCAGATTTTTGTCTTTTAAATAATTAGAGATTTTCCTTTCAGAGATATCAACCTCCAAAAATCTATAAAGATCTTCTGTCCCCAACTCTCAACCTGCATCAAGATATAAATACAGGCTCAGCGCCTGTGGCTCAACGGGCTAAGGCGCCAGCCACATACACCCGAGCTGGTGGGTTCATATTCAGCCTGGGCCCACCAAACAACAATGACGGCTGCAACCAAAAAATGGCCAGGCATTGTGGTGGGCGCCTGTAGTCCCAGCTACTTATGAGGCGGAGGCAAGAGACTCGCTTGAGCCCAGGAATTGGAGGTTGTTGTGAGCTGTGATGCCACAGCACTCTCTCCAGGGTGACAGCTTGAGACTCTGTCTCAAAAAAAAAAAAAAAAAAGGTAAATGAAATAGACAAATCTTTGGCCAGACTAGAAAAAGAAAAGCAAAATCTCTAATAATCTCAATCAGAGATGATAAATGGGAAATAACAGACACCACAGAGATACAAGAGGTCATATCTGAATACTATAAGAAACTCTATGCCCCCAATTTGATAATGTGGAGGAAATGGATCAATACTTGGACTCACACCCTCTTCCTAGACTTAAGAAGAAACAGATCTCCCAAACAGACCAATTTCAAGCACTGAGATCAAAGAAACAATACAAAATCTCCCAACAAACAAAATGCCCTGGTCCAGAAGGCTTCACAGCAGAATTCTATCAAAACTTCAAAGAAGAGCTTCTACTCATACTACAGAAACTATTTCAAAAAATCAGAAAGAAGGAATCTTCCTCAACATGCTCTATGAAGCAAACATCACCCTGATATCAAAACTAGGAAACGATCCAACTAAAAAGGAGAACTACAGTTGTGCCGCTTATGCCTATATTCTTATAGAATATAGATGCAAAAACTCTCGATAAAATCTTAGCCAATAGATTATAGCTTATCATTAAAAAAGTCATTCACTATGATCAAGTAGGTTTTATCCCAAGGATGCAAGGCTGGTTTACACTGTAATAGATGCAGAAATAGCATTTGATAAAATTCAACATCCTTTTCTAATTCAAACTCTGAAGAATATAGGCATAGGAGACACATTTCTTTCTTTCTTTCTTTTTTTTCTTTCAGTTTTTGGCCAAAGTTGGGTTTGAACCCACCACCTCTGGTATATGGGGCCAGCATCCTACTCCTTTGAGCCACAGGCACTGCCCAGGTAGCACATTTCTTAAACTGGTCAAGGCCATCTATGATAAACCCACAGCTAATATTACACTGACAGGAGTAAAACTAAAAGTTATTCTACTCAGAAGTGGAACAAGATGAGATTGTCCTCTATCACCACTACTATTCAAGAAAGTGCTGGAAGTTCTAGCCAGTACAATCAGGCAAGAGAAGGTAACAAAAGGCATCCAAATGGGGGCAGAAGAAGTTAAACTCTCCCTCTTTGCCGACGATATAATCTTATGCTTAAGAGAACCCCAAAGACTCAACCGCAAGACTCCTAGAAGTGAAAAAATACAGTAATGTCTCAGGATATCAAATCAATGTCCACAAATCAGTAGTCTTTGTATATGCCAATAATAGCCAAGATGAGAAGCTGCTCAAAGACACAATTCCCTTCTCAGTAGCTTCAAAGAAAATGAAATACCTAGGAATATGCTTAAAAAAGAGGTAAAGGGCTTCTATAGAGAAAACTATGAAACCCTAAAATAAGAAATAGCAGAAGATATAAACAGATGGAAGAACATACTTTGCTCATGGCTGGGAAGAATCAATATTGTTAAAATGTCTATACTTCCCAAACCAAAATACATATTCAATGCAATTCCCATTAAAATATCAACATGATACTGTCAAGATTTAGAAAAAATAATTCTTCATTTTGTATGGAACCAGAAGAAACCCCATATAGCTAAAGCAATTCTTAGTAATAAAAACGAGGTCGGGGGCATTAGCCTACCAGACTTTAGGTGGTACTATAAGGACATTGTGATCAAAACACCATAGTATTGGCACAAAATGGAGACACAGACATCTGGAATCAAACAGAAAACCATGACATGAAACTAAAATCTTACAGTCACCTGATCTTTGATAAACCAAACAAGAACATTCATTGAGGAAAAGAATCCATAATCAATAAATAGTGCTAGGAAAAGACTTCATGAAGAAGACTCCAGCAGCAAGGGCAACAACAACAAAAATAAACAAATGGGACTTAATTAAACCAAATAGCTTCTGTACAGCTAAGGAGACAAAAACCAAAGCAAAGAGATAACCATCAGAATGGGAAAGGTTATTTGCACATCATCAATCAGACAAAAGCTTGATAACTAGGATCTACATAGAACTCAAATTAATCAACATCAAAGAAGCCAATAATCCCTTATATCAATGGGCAAGAGAGATGAATAAAACCTTCTGTGAAGAAGATAGATGAATGGCTAACAAACATACAAAAAATGCTCATTGTCCCTAATTATCAGAGAAATGCAAATCAAAACCATTATAAGATATCACCTAACCCCAGTGAGAATGGCTAACATCACAAAATCTCAAAACCACAGATGCTGGCATGGATGTAGAGAGAAGGGAACACTTTTACATTGCTGGTGGGACTGAAAACTAATACAACCTTTTTGGAAGTATGGAGAATCCTCAAAGAACTCAAACTAGACCTCCCATTTGATCCTGCAATCCCATTACTAGGTAGAAGGAAGAAAAAAAATTGTTTTATCATAAGGACATTAGCAATAGACTGTTTATCACAGCTTAATTTACAGTTGCCAAACTGTAGAAACAACCTAAATGCCCACCAATCCAGGAATGGATTAATAAGCTATGGTATATGTATACCATGGAATATTATACAGCCACCAAAAGATGGTGACTATACATCTTTTGTATTAATTTGGATGGAGTTGAAATACATTCTTCTTAGTAAAGCATCATAAGAATGGAGAAGAATCCAATGTACTCAATTCTAATATGAGGACAATTGATTTTAGTACATGGTGGGTGGAAGAGGAATGGAGGAGGGGAGAGAGGGAAGCAGGGAAAGAAATGGGGGTCATAGTGTGTGACACACCTCTTGGGGGCAGGACACTGTTAATACAGGGACTTCATCTAACAAACACAAGCAGTGTAACCTAGTTCACTGTACCCTCAATGATTCCCCAACAACAACAACAAAATAAATTTAGAAAATAATATCATTTATAATAATATAAAAAATAATGACACCCTTCAGGATAAATCTGACAAAAGATGTGAAAGACCGACATACTGACTCCTACACTGCTGAGAAAATTTAAGACAGACCTAAATAAATGGAGAGATACAATTTTCCTGAGTTGGAAAACTCAAAATTGCTAAGATGTCATTTCCCCCCAAGTTAATCTATAGATTCAATGAAATATCAATAAAAATAATAGCAGCCTTTTCTGAAGAGAAATTGAACAGACTCATTCTAAAATTGATATGGAATTGCAAAAGATCTAGAATAGCCAAACACTTGAAAAATAATTGGTGAGGCTGGTAGGTTCAAGCCCAGCGTGGGTCTGCTAAACAACAATGACAACTACAACAAAAAAATAGTTGGGTGTTGTGGCAGGTGCCTATAGTCCCAGCTACTCAGGAGGGTAAGGCAAGAGAATCACTTAAGCCCAAGAGTTTGAGGTTGCTGTGAGCTGTGACGCCACAGCACTCTACTGAGGGTGGCATAGTGAGACTTTGTCTCAAAAAGAAAAGAAAAAAAAAGAATAAAATTGGAGGATTAACACAACCTGATTTCAAGACTTATACAACTGAGATTGTTTAGTACTGATGGAAAGACAGACAACAGATCAAAGAAATAGAATAGGTAGTCTAGGAATACACATATAATATGAACAACTGATTTTTTGACAAAGACATAAAGGCAATTTGAGAGAGAATGCTTTTTTTTCAACACATGGGAATAAATAGATACCCAAATTCAAAAATATGAATGGGATCCTACTTTGAACCATATGTAGAAGTAAATTCTAATAAATCATAGTCTTAAATATAAACCTAAAATGATTAAAGTTGTAGAAGAAAACAGGAGAAAATAGTTGTTATTCTAGGCAAAGACTGATAAATTGGATTTCGTCAGAATTAAAAGCTTCTGATTTATTTTATTTTATTTTTTGAGATAGAGTCTCACTATGTCTCCCTTGGTAGAGTGCCATGGCATCATAGCTCACAGCAACCTCAAACACTTGGGCTTAAGTGATTCTCTTGCCTCAGCCTCCCAAGTAGCTGGGACTACAGGTGCCTGCCACAACGCCCAGCTATTTTTTGTTACAGTTGTCATTCTTGTGTAGCTGGCCTAGGCCAGGTTCGAATCCACCAGCCTCCGTGTATGTGTCTGGTGTGGTAACCACTATACTATGGGTGCTGAGCCAAAAGCTTCTGATTTTTAAAAGATGATGTTAACAGAATGAAAAGATAAGCTACCGTCCAGCAAAAATATTTACAAAAATATGTTTCATAAAGGACATTAAAAACACTCAAAACTCAGTAAGAAAATCAGCTACCAAAAAAAAAAAGGGCAAGATTTGAAAAGACGCTTCACCAAAGAATATGGATGACAAATAGCACATGAAAAAGTGCTCATTAGCATTAATTATTATGGATATGCAAATTAAAATCACAATGATAAAACACAACATGTGTGTACATGTTACATATATATACATCTGTACTACATGTTAGCATGACTAAAATTAAAAGGCTGATCATGTTAAGTGTTGGTGTGGATATGGAGGAACTAGAATTCTCATACACAACTGATGAAAATGTAAAATGTTACAAACAATTTTGGGAATTTCCCAAAAAGTTAAATATACACCTACCATACGATTCTGCCACTCTACTCAGGCATTTAGTCCCCCAAATGAATGTCTATGACATACTCAAACTTGTACACCAATATTCATAGTAGCTTTACATGTAATGGCCAATAACTAGAAATAAGCTAAATGTCTATAAGAGGTGAATTGATAAACAAAGCATGGTATATAAATACAATGGGCTATTACTCAGAAGCAAGAGAGGAATGCAGTGCTGATAAATGCTACAACAAGGATGAAATTATGCTCAAAGAAGCCAGACAACAATGAAAACATATAATTCCACTTACTGCACAGAATTCTTAGCATGCAAACTAATATATAGGAGCAGAAAAAAGGCCAGTAATAGTCTGGAGATTGGCAGGGGAAGGGAGGGATACCAGAAAGTACGAACTTTTGGAGATGACGGATACATTCATTATCTTGTTTGTGGTCATGGTGTCCCAAGTGCCAAACTTGTCAACTTGTACACTTTATGTTTTTTTATTTTTATTTTTAGAGACAGAGTCTCACTTTATTGCCTTCAGTAGAGTGCAATAATATCACAGCTCACAGCAACCTCCAACTCCTGGGCTTACGTAATTCTCTTGCCTCAGCCTCCCAACTACCTGGGACTACAGGCGCCCACCACAATGCCCGGCTGTTTTTTGTTGCAGTTTGGCCGGGGCCGGCTTCAAACCCTTCCTCTTCGGGATATGGGGTCAGTGCCCTCCTCACTGAGCCACAGGTGCCGCCCAACCTGTACACTTTAAATATGTGCAGTATACTGTATATCAGTTATATCTCAATAAGGCTGTTAAAGTAAGAAAAAATAGTTGAAATGTATAGAATTAAAATTTTAGTACAGCTAATCCCAAAAAGTAAATGTCAAAATTTGAATTATATAACTAACTTAAAATTTGAGCTGCTTTGGTTAATTTGAGGGAGGTACTATTTAGCAAAAAATTGGTTTATGTTGAAACTTTGGTTTCCTCTTCTACTTTTATGTCTATGTGACACTGTTTTAATTGAGTCATATTTACCCAAACTCCAAGTAACTCTTTTGTTCTAAATTGAGCTTATATGGAAGATGAATTTATACACAGTGGCCATAAAGTTCATGTGCAATTTAATATTTACATGGCCAACCTGTACTTATTCTTTTTCAGGGATGCTTTACTTGTACAATGGTAGTTCCTAAATTCTGAAATTAAAGACAGCTTCAATTTATTATTTTTGTGTTGTTCTTAAATCTTTCCTGCTGCAACAAAATATAGTTCTGGTCTAAGAAGAAGCTTGTATCTAAAATATATGGGGCAATTCCAGAAGCATGATTTCACTTGCTAGAAATACAATGGTTGTGTCCCTCCATTTAGTCTAACCAACCCCATTTACCTAATCAGAGCTAATTGTGTGCACCATATGATAGTAACATTTATTCACTTGTTTATGAAATTTGCATAGTTTTAGAGGAAGAAATAATAGAATACCTGTGTTTTGAATTCCAGAATGTTATTTCCTGGATTAATTCTTCCTAGTAATATCAAATCTTTTATCTGCATACATTTCTTCTTAGGAGCTGTACTGGAGTTTAAAGGCTTTTTTATAGTATGCTGATGCTTAAATCCAGAGGAAGAGATCTGGCTGTCCTTTGCTTGTGGATCAGTAGAAGCTAATTTTTTAAGACATGATTTCGTCTGATGTGCTGTACCTAAAACAGCAATCCCTTGATGTGCCAAGGATTCTGATGCCTCCCTAGGTGGTTGCTGGAAAGCTGTCTTTCTGTTTCCTCTTTTTGGATCATTGGAAAGGTCTTGAGCACAAATAACAGTTGATAAATGGGCATCATTTGGGGGAAGTACACTTGTGGTTTCTGAAATATTCAATGTGCCATTTACTGCAGAAGGACTATAGACTTTATGCTTTTTGGCTGTACTTTCTGTCAGATCATTTTGTTTTTGTGTATATTCTGTTTGAAGAATAAAAGCAACAGGTTGGGATGACAATTTAATCTCAGTGTCACCTGAATATCTGGATTTTGATAACGTATCCAAGGTATAATTGTTGGCATTTTGTTTAGAATTCACCTCATTTCCAGAAAATTTGTCTCTTCTCACTGCTTCTGAATTTAGACAAATGTTGGTATTGTGGTTGTAATTGCAAGTTTCTAGAGACAATTGTGTTTCCTGCATGCTTCCATAAACAAAGCTGACCGTAGAAAGTGAACCTGACTGGGGTTGCACTGAATTTTCCAGACTGGTAGGCTCTTGGCTGTCTTTTTCACTGGAGGTTTCTGAGCTGGGTGGCAGCTTCCTTAAACCAAGACCAGATAGCGATGTAACATTCTTATAGTTTTGAATTTTCAGGCTTATTTCTTTCTGGTTTTTTGCTGCAACTAAAAGCCTCTTCTGTCTTGTGGCCAGGTCAGTCAGTTGTTCTCTCAAAGCTCCATGCTTAAATGACTCTATGGATACCCTATAGGAAGAAACAGAGGGAAAATAATGCAATAACAGTAGAAATATTTATTGTTTTTACAGTAATTTACATGTTAAAAATACTGTCTCAATTTTAATCAGCTCAAAATATACAAAAGATTAATTTTGTAATGTTTTTTCTTTGAGAGGAAATTGACTTCTTTATTTTGCTTTTTAAAAAGGAGGTGATGGTTTGGTTATCTAGATTTTATATTCATATCATTATTTATCAGTTCTGGGTGAACCCTAAAAGACAAACAGAACTTCAGCTATATCTAATTAGTCTTGGGCTGGAAGGTAGCAAAGGGTAGCTAAGGAGCTTACCACTCTTTAAGTTTGGTGTTGCCTTACCTGTTTAAAGTGGAAAGTATACTGTGAAATAAAATTTGCAAATTCCACTCAGGTTCTCTTAGTTACAAAGGATTGTTTTGTAAATAATCATACCTAAGCTAGAAGTGAGAAGTGTCAGTTCACCAATTAATTATGGTAATTGCACTTTGAACTTCTACTGGGCCATTTTCAAGTCTAGAAGGACTACCTAGACAAACATCATCTTGTGAAGTTCCTCAAACTAAATTTGATCCTGAGAACTGAGGAAGAAGAAATGGCTTATCACACCTCCACACCTCTGTCTTTTGGTTATGCCCACCTATCCTACACTGACCTTTAGGCTGTTAGATACTTTGTTTCTAATGGTTCTCAAACATTTTGGCCTCAGGACCTATTTATACTGTTAAAAATTATTAAGGAAAGAGAGGTGTAGTGGCTCATGCCTATAATCCTAACACTCTGAGAGATGAGGTGGAGGATCACTGGAGCTCAGCAAGACACCATCTCTACTAAAAATAGAAAAATTAGACAGGTGTTGTGGCAGGTGCCTGTGCCAAATACTCTGGAAGCTGAGGCAGGAGGGTCACTTGAACACAGTAGTTTGAGGTTGCTGTGAACTAGGCTGATGTGTTCTAGCCTGGGCAACTGAGTGAGTCTCTGTCTTAAAAAAAAAAAAAAAAGGCAAAATAAACAAATTATTAAGGAATCCAAAGAGCTTTTGTGTATATGTATTATATCTATTAATATTTACTATATTAGAAATTAAAACTGAAAAAAAAATATATATATTTTTGAGACAGAGTCTTGCTCTTTCACCCTGCTAGAGTGCAGTGGTTTATTCGTACCTCACAGGAACCTCAAACTACTGGTCTCAAGTCTCAGCCTCCCAGAGGCTGGACTAGGATTACACTAGGATTGTAAGTATAAGCCACCATGCCTAGCCAAAACTGAGAAATTTTTTAAAACAGAAGAATATACAAGCATACATTTATTAGCCTTTAGAGTAATGATATTATTATACACATATCACTTGGCTTCTGGAAAGTTCCACTGTACACTTGTGAGAGAATGAAAGCCAAAAGGGTGAATAACATCTTAGTATCACTGTAAAAATAGTTTTGATTTCACAGACTCCCTGGTTTCAGAGACCTAACGGGATCTCTGGACCACTGTTTTAAGGAAAAGCAATACCTGTAGCATAGCTATGTTGCCTCTCCCATCAAAGTTTAAAGTTATTGACACGAAACCCTCCAGCAGGGTTGATGTTAGAAGTAGTGGTATATGTAAGCGGAAATAGTAGGAAGAAGAAATCAGTTTAGGAAAAACTGGTGGTATAAAATGCAGATGTCATACAGAAGAGAAAGGGAAAGAGGAATCGATAATATCTTTCTTAAATTACATAAAACAAGGAGTTCAGACAAAAACACAAATTTGCTCTCTTTAGATACTCATACCAAGATGTAAAGTCATACAGCAATACTAAGAATTTACATACACCTAAAACTCCAATTGATCAGGAACTTACCAAAATTCCATTATTAACCATAAAAAACTAAAGAAATATTGAAACAAGCCTCTCCAAAAGACCCTAGAAAATATTATATAATCAATTATCTATCTGTAGATTATACACTTGCTTTATATTGACAGGAAGATAAGTCAGGAAATAGTAGAACTTATTCAGTGGAGAGGAAGACAAAATAGGGATAAAAGACAGTAGATTTATAAGTACAAATAGACAACTGTTAAATAAGTTTAGAAAAAAACTGAATATGTAATAGATGTTAAATGATTATAAGACAAGAATAAATAGGAAAACATTTAGAAGTATTAAATGCAAATTAAAAAGGGGGATATAAGGGCTGGACACTGTGGCTCATGCCTGTAATCCTAGCACTTTGGGAAGCTGAGGTAGGAGGATTGCTTGTTCAGGAATTTGAGACCAGCCTGAGCAAGAGCAAGACTCCTTTTCTACTAAAAATAGGAAAATTATCTGGGCATTGTGGTGGGCACCTCTAGCTCCTGCTACTTGGGAGGCTAAGGCCAAAGGGTCATTTGAGCCCAGGAGTTTGAGGTTGCTGTAAGGTAGGCTAATGACTCAGCACTCTAACCTGGGCAACAGAGTGAGATTCTATCTAAAAAAAAGGGGGGGGGGGCTTTTGTAGCCAAGTCTATAAAAAACTAATAAAAATAATGCCCAAACGAGAAAAGAATAACATAACATTTTTTCAAGAAAAAAAATGAACAGAAGTATATAACCAATATAATCCAGATAAAACTCCTTCCTTAAAGACCTTGAGATTCTGAAAATATAATAAAACATGAAATTAATCAACCGCTAGAAGGACAACATTTGTGAAAGCAAAAGAAAAAAATTTCAATGTAGAAAATTTGAGAGTGCTAATTAAGGAAAGAAATTTTTTTGTGGGATTTATGACCAGAAGGGCTTTCATGAAATTCTTCACTGTAGACAAACTTTTAAGGTATTAAAAATGCTCTTTTCTGAATATTTTGAGTAATAAAGTAGAAAAGTATCTTTCCATAAGTATAATTTCCCATTGAGGTAACAGACAACCTCATAAAGTCATTTTTTTGTCTTAAACAATGTTTGTATTCTAAGAGAAAATCTAAGCCTCACTTTTGCAGCTACAAATAAACTGAAGATACTTTAAAGCACTCTTTTTTTTTTTTTAACTCACCTGTATTTTTTAGCCAGATCATCCCTTTCTGCTTTCTGTTTGGCAAGCACATTATCCATAACCTCTTTTATCTTTAACATTTTTTCAATGTACTGTTCTAGAAATATGGGAATAAAAAGTTAGTTAATTGAAGGATAGCAAATATCAAATTTGGCCACAGAGGATTTAGTCCTACTGCTAAATTTTAAAAGCCATTATTCTTGCTCTCCTTCCCCAATATTAATGGTCCAGATATTTAAATTAAAGCTTATTTAATTAGGTTACTCTATGGAAATACCTTGAGATGTATAGCTAAGCACATGAGAAACCTGTAGCCTGAAGACCACATGTGGATCTCCAGATCCCTGAGTGTGGCCCCTTGACAAAATCTAAACTTCACAGAACAGATCCTAGTAAAGGGTTTGGATTCAGTCTAAAGGCAAAACTCAAGGATTCAGAAAGCCACATGTGGCCCCAAAGTCACAGGTTCCCCACCCTTTCCTCATTTTCCTCTATTTTACTCCACAAAGGAGACTGTTATTAATATTTTAAGGGTATGTATGTAAAATTTTTTTAAATATTTATACAATATATAATTATACATAAATGCACTTAAAAATTGGAATCATCAGTTCTTCTTTGTACTTAACACTTAGATATACCTAAAGTTGCTTACAGATCTTATACTTAATTCTTTCCTACTTTCTTCCTTTGATCCCCAAGTAAAGGCATCATGACCTTTCTCCCATCACAAATCCTCAGGATTTGCAAATAAATGTGGACTATGTCCTAATCCAGATTCCCAAGTAGGCAACTGAAAGGCTTTAAATTTTGTTTTCCTTTCTTTTTCAAAATTTCAGACTAATATTAGTATATAAATAATTAGGTTACACTGTTTGCCATTTGTTAGGTAAAGTCCACGTTGTAGTTAAGCCCTTTACCAAAGGGGTGTGCCCTTACATTGTGCTTATTAGGTGAGAGTTCATAAATCACCCCTGACTTGAATTTGATTGTTTTTCTCTAGGCCCAGCTCCTGAGGCTGAGAAGCTACACAATTGTGTGAGATTTTCACAAAAGACATACAGTAAATTATCTCAACCTCAGTTATTTAATTAATTAATTTATTTTTCCTTTTTTAAAATTGTCTTTGTTATTAAATCATAGCTATGTACAATAGTGCAATCAAGGGGTACATTGTGCTAGTTTCATATATAATCTGAACTATTTTCATCAAACTGATTAACATAGCCTCCCTGGCATTTTCTCAGTTATTATATGAAGACATTTGTATTTTGCATTTAGTAAGGTTTGCCTGTACCCTTCTAAGATAATCCAACTATAGCACAAGAATTTATTTATTTTTCAACCTAAGTTATTTTTAAGTTACTGTGAGAATTAAATAAGATAATGGAGGCTCGGTGCTTATAGCACAGTGGTTAAGGTGCCAGCCACATACACTGAGGCTGGCAGGTTTGAATCCAGCCTGCGCTAAACAACAATGACAACTGTAACAAGAAATAGCCAGGCCTTGAGGCAGGTGCCTGTAGTCCCAGCTACTGGGGAGGCTGAGGGAAGAGAATTGCTTAAGCCCAAGAGGTGGAGGTTGCTGTGAGCTGTGATGCCACAGCACCTACTGAGGCAGACATAGTGAGACTCTGTCTCAAAAAAAAAAAAAAATGCATATAAAGTGCTTGGTACATATGATTTTCCTATGCAC
The DNA here is from genome assembly GCA_963573935.1 of Arctocebus calabarensis. Lineage (NCBI taxonomy): Eukaryota > Metazoa > Chordata > Mammalia > Primates > Lorisidae > Arctocebus > Arctocebus calabarensis. Next base: position 17,513 of record CAUYON010160374.1, read on the forward strand.
TCTTATTTTACTAGATACTACTATTATTCTTTGAATAATCTTTTAAAACTTATCAAGAACTTTTATACATCATCCAAGGATACATCATGAGTAAAGGTATCAGCTGAGTCTGAAGTCCAGGTCTCCTGTCTCTAAGGCTACATATTACAGCAGAGAAACAACCATGCCAATAATAACTACCATTTATTGATCACTTTAGATGTAGCATTACTGTGTTAATATTTTTAACCAAAAAAGGTATTTTTAAAAAGGCTTTTAAATATTTTTTAGATTGGCTCAGCGCCCTAGCTCAGTGGTCAGGGCACCGGCCACATACACCAGTGCTGGTGAGTTTGAACCCAGCCCGGGCTTGCTAAACAACAACAACAAAAAATAGCTGGGGCTTGTGGTGGGCACCTGTAGTCCCATCTACTTGGGAGGCTGAGGCAAGAGAATTACTTAAGCCCAAGAGTTTGAAGTTGCTATGAGCTGTGACGCCACAGCACTCTACCCAGGTGACATAGTGAGACTCTGTCTCAAAAAAAAATTTTTTTAAAGATTAATATGAGGGTAAAAATTATTAGGTTACATTGTTTGCAATTGCATTACAATGTTCATCACAGCTCAGTTCACAATCACCAAGACATGGATTCAATATAAGTGCCCATCAACTCCTGAATGGATTAATAATTATTAATGGAATACTATAAAAAGATGAAGACTTTACATTTTTCATATTTACCAGGGTGTTGAAGCTAATTCTTCTTAGTAAAATATCACAAGAATGAAAATGTAAGTATCTAATGTACTCAATATTTTATATGAAACCAACAGATAAACAGCTACATGCCCACACAAGAGAAAAACACAACTGAATTAAAGTGGGGGTGGGGGAAAGAGGGAAAGAGGAAAGAGAAGGAGGCAGGGTAACTGTAAGCAATCACCTGATGTGCACAATGTAAGGGTATACAGAACACTCACTGTATGAATGGCTCAATTATAACTTGAACTTTACCTAAAATTTTGTTTCTTTTACACTTAATGCTTGCTATTCATTTTACTTTTGGCTTTGTTTCTTAAAGGGATCATGATTACTTAATATATTGGTTAAATAGAAGAGAATAAAATTAAATTACAAAACCTGGATGTAGGGGGAAGAAAAGTGTTTAATTTTAGAAGCATTCAAAGAAAAAGAAAAAGGCTGATAGATTTTTACTATATAGGATTTGAAGATTATATACTTGGGGTGCCAGAAAAATGTATACGTATTTTAAGAGATCTTATTGGAAGTAAAATCCATCATTTTCAAAAAGTGTATCAAAAGCAGGTAAAATGGTTGTGCAGAGTATGTCTAGGTACACTTGATCAATAATGATACCTTTAATTCAAGTTCAAAAAGTAATACACAGATAATATCTCTTAAAATGTCTATACAGTTTTTTTGACACCCTCTGTATTTAAACACAAACTAATACATGTTAAAAATAAAAAGACAGTCAAATGGTTGAAAAAGTATTTTCAGTAGTTATGACAAAAAATGGGTCAATTTTATTATATAAATAGGCTCCAATTCATGGGTAAAAAGTAATAGAAATAATCAATTCAAAAAATAGGAAATAAAACCAGTGAAAATCACTAGTAATCAACAAGGCAAATGAAAATATGAGGCACATATTTCTTATTAAACTAGTAAGGTTATTTTAAATGACTATATTTATGCTACAAAGTGAAAATTACTACTTTTATAATACTATTTATCAATGTAAATCAATCGATTTTAAAATGTTTGTATAATTTAGCCCAATAATTCCACTTCTGTTAATCTTTCCTAAGAAGATAATTGTTAAGTCCAGAGAAAATCACATGTGTAGCATAATAGCAAAAACTGAGAAAAAATGTAGATGTTACATGAAAAAAAAATTCTACAAACTGTGGAATACTTTTTGAATAGAATACTATATAATCACCAAGAATGAAATTTATGAGAAAGGAAGAATGCAAAAATAGCAAATCTAGCAAGATTAAAAGTATGTTTTTAACAGTTTTCTTGAGGTTTAATTGCATAACTATGTTCTTAGACCAAGGTATGGGAAAAAAGAAGGGGGCCTAGAAACAAATACCACAAAATGTTGCAGTGGGACAATAGGTAATATTAGTATTTTTCTTCTTTATTATTTTTTGAAGCATATCTATATGCCTCTTATAATGAAAGAATTATAAACTTGAAAAAATCATCTTAGATACATAAGATACTATAAATAGTAAATAAGACATATTAACTCATACTAACTGCAAAATTTGTTTGAGTATATAAACTATTTTATAATATTTTCCTCAAAACATAACATATAACACATGATGGGCTAGGATAGAAGGTAGAATGGGTATAATTTAAAAGGAAATGATTTTTTTTTTTTTTTTTTTGAGACAGAGCCTCAAGCTGTCACCCTGGATAGAGTGCCATGGCATCACAGCTCATAGCAACCTCCAATTCCTGGGCTCAAGCGAGTCTCTTGCCTCTGCCTCCCAAGTCGCTGGGACTACGGGCGCCCGCCACGACGCCCGGCCATTTTTTGGTTGCAGCCGTCATTGTTGTTTGGCGGGTCCTGGGGCTGGATTCGAACCCGCCAGCTCAGGT
>CAUYON010160380.1:0-21020 GCA_963573935.1 Arctocebus calabarensis
TCTTCCATGACTTAGCAAGTATGAATTGGACTGCAAAAAACTTTCTGGTACAAATATCTTTGTTGTAATGTGATTTTTAGTCTTCTGGATATATACCTACCAGAGGAATTATAGGATCCAATGGCAGGTCTATTTTCAGATCTCTAAGTGTTCTCCAAACATCTTTCCAAAAGGAACATATTAGTTTGCATTCCCACCAGTAATGTAGAAGTGTTCTCTTTTCTCCACATCCACACTAACATCTCTGGTTTTGGGATTTTGTAATGTGGGCTAATCTTGCTGGAGTTAGATGATATCTCAAAGTAGTTTTGATTTGCATTTCTCTGATCATTAAGGATGATGAGCATTTTTTCATGTGTCTGTAGGCCATGCACCTGCCTTTTTCAGAGAAGATTCTCTTCAAGTGCCTTGCTCACCCTGAGATGGGATCACTTGTTCTTTTCTTGCTAATTCATTTGAGTTCTCTGTGTATTCTGGTTATTAAACCTATGTCACAGACATAACCTGCAAATATCTTCTTTCATTCTGAGGGCTGTCTGCTTGCTTTACTTACTGTGTTCTTGGCTGTGCAGAAGCTTTTTGTTTGATCAGATCCTAGTAGTATATTTTTGATGCTGCTTCAATTGCCTGGGCGGTCCTCCTCATAAAATATTCGCCCAGGCCAATTTCTTCAAGTGTTTTCCCTGCACTTTCTTCTAGTATTTTTGTAGTTTCATGTCTTTAAGTTTAAATCTTCAATCCAGTGGGAATCTATCTTAGTTAATGGTGAGAGGTGTGGGTCTAGTTTCAGTCTTCTACAGGTCACCACCCAGTTCACCCAGCACCATTTGTTAAATAGGGAATCTTTTCCCCACTGAATGTTTTTAATTAGCTTGTCAAAGATCAAATAACAGTAAGTAGCTGGGTTCATCTCCTGATTCTCTATTCTGTTGCATACATCTACCTTTATGTTTTCATGCCAGTACCATGCTGTTTTGATCACTATTTTAATGAATATAAACATAGATGAATAACCAGATCTCTAGAAGTAGCATTTTCTGACTGCCATAGTTTGCTTTGTGCTGCCATAGAATACCACAGACTGGGTAATTTATAAAGAATGGGTTTGTTTTCTAACAGTTCTATGGGTGAGAAATCTGAGACCAAGTCACCAGCAGGTTCACTTATGTGATGAGAATCTGTTCTTGACTTCCAAGATGGTGCCTCGAACACTGTTTCCTAACATGGCAGAAGAGAAGTGAGTGAACTCACTCCTACAAGCCCTTTTGATAGCAGCATTAATCCATTTATGAGGGTGAAGGCTTCATGACCAAAACACCTCCCATTAGGTCCCACATCCTGACACTGTTGTATTGGGGATTAAGTTTCCAACACATGAATTTTGGGGAACGCATTCAGACCATAGCAGTGACTATCCATAAGAAGTTGTGAGAAGTGAATCCTACTATACCAGATGCTACCCTGGGCAGAAATAAAGCACAGAAATTGCTCATTTCTTCAGCCCAGATTGCCAGACTTATCTTCAAGTTAAAATCAGAGTTTGATGATTTCTCACCTCCTCTGCTGCTACTATTATTTCTTATCCAGCCTCCTAACTGATCTCTGGCTTCTAGTGTTGAAATCAGCACCTACTGTCTAATCTTAACACTATACTCAGGGTGATCCTTTAAAAATGAAAATCATTGTACACCCACTCTGATGGCAACATTATTTGCAATAGCCAAGGGATGAAAATAACCCAAATCTTCATTGACAAATGAATGGATAAACACCATGTGGTACTGTATATACATACACTGGAATATTATTCAGCCTTAAAAAGGAGAGAAGTCATATCATATGCTATAATATGGATGAGCCTTGAAGACATTACGCTAAGTGAAATAAGCCAGGCGTAAAAAGATACTGTGGGACTTCTATGAAGTTTCCACAGTAGTGAAAGTTATACAGATGGAAAGTTGAATGGTGGTTACCAGGAACTAAGAAGAATAGATGGAGGGAATGGAATGGCAAATTACTGATTAAAGGGTACAGAGTTTCAGTTGGGAAAAATGAAAAAGTTCTTCATCTTTTGGAGATGGATAGTAATGATGACTGTACAATGTGGTGAACATAATTGATGCTACTGAACTGTACATTTACAAATGGTTAAGATAGTCAATTTTGTTATGTGTATTTTGCCACAATTCAGTATAATAAATCAAGCCATTATAATAGAAAAAACTCTGAGGCTTTTACTCTTCAAAACTTTCCTGTAGTTTCCCATCAACCTCAGAATAAAACCTGAAGTACTTACTTTATAGCTTCCAAGGATCTCCCATATCTGGTCTCTGTTTAAGATACCTGCCACCCTAATCCTGCTTTGAGATGTTTTCATCCTAACACATTGCTTCATTTTTTCTCCATAGCACTCTAGATCACATATATATTCATGTGTCAATTGTCTGTCTGGGACACCCAAAGGAAAGACTTTATGAGGACTAGAACCTGGTTGTTCACTACCATATTCTCAGCTCCAAGAGAATGTGCTTAGTAAACATTTGCCAAATGAACAAATAATATACGAGGGCTCTGTTTAAAAGTTTAACCTCATAGACTAACGTTACTCCACCTCATTGAATGAGGTGCACTAGACCTTAAAAGAAGATCTCTTTAGGCTCTGCCATCTCAATATGATACCCAATTTGTTTGCTGTCTTGTATTTAATTTTTTCAATTTTGTGTGGTAACATCCAACAAGGGTTTACTCCAGTGATTTAGAAATTAGGTTGATTTAGTATAATCATAGCACTTGGCTCTTTGGATGATTTTTAAATGCTAACATAATTCTTCATGCTCACTGGTTGGGAGCAATTATGCCATTTCAGAACGATTTTTACAGACCACAGTGTCATGCTCAGCCTCTACTTCACATGGGAAGATACAGGGAACCTTCTCTCAAGCACAAGCTGCTGCCAGCTGCAGAGTTTCTCTTGAACTTTAGCGGGCATGATTGTGACCTCTACAGATCCCTAAGAGAGGAGGATTGTCACATGTCACTTCTGACACCACTTGTTAGGGCCCAGGACTTGCCAGGTCTCGGGCCTGGCTTAACTAGGTTCTAGACGTGGACCGCTAAGTTACCTTGCTCATGTACAGTTTCTCTTAGGTGCCTGAGGGCTGTCTACTTTAGCTAGAGAGAGAGAGTGTGTCTTAGAGAGACTCAAGCAGTCTTCTTAGAAAGATAGATCTTAGTATTTAGTAGAGCTTGGTAATCTTCAGCAGAGAGACACCGTGCTGGCGTTCTGCAGGCAGGAGAGGAGACAGAGTCAGAGTAAGCAGGCCCATGATAGAGTGCACATGCTCCCAACTGCCTTCTCCTCCAGCCTAATATAAGGGTGATCTCGTGCCTCTCAACACCACAGATGTAGAGACTGCCAACACCACTGGTCTCATGCTTGTTAGGAGAGCTAAATTTTTCTCCATGCCCTTTCCACCAAGATGTTCCATTATTGAGCTATACAGGTATTTCTTACAACTCTCACTCCTAGCCATAGGCTATATGGGTTGCAACAGAGGATTTCCACTAGTGAACCCAGGCTGGGTAAAGTTGGATCAAGACCAACTTGGGAAGTTTGATGTCTCCCTTTTCCATGTTTTTACACAGCCTCAGTGCTCTCCCTGGAGTACTTTTATTCATAGGAGAGTCTATAACAAACTTCACCTTGAACAGTTTCAGAGATTCCGCAAAACTTACCAAATGTAGAATATAAATGTCTGAATACAATAACTAAGAAAATGCCATGGTATTTTAACCAGTTCGATGAAAATATTTCAAATTGTATATAAAAGGAGCACATTGTACCCCATGATTGCATTATTGTACACAGCTATGATGTAATAAAAAAATTCCGCTTCAAAATTATATTTCAGAAGAGAAGCATCCTGAGGAAGAATCATGAAGCATAACAATGGTAGCTGCAATCACTTCAGCACTTACTATGGACAAGACCATCATTTCCCTCATTTTATAGGTGAAGAACGTAAGACTCAAGAATAAGTTAGTCATGGTAATGTAGCTGGCAAGTGGCAACTGGGGTTTTTAGCCTCTCAGGAGAGAGGCTGAGTAAATCGTGCTTGTATTTGCTCCAAGAAACAGTCAACAAATATTTGTTTCATTGTGTTTCACGAGGGGCATTTGGACTTGATCCTATAGATAATACAGTTATGGAAGCCTTTATGTTTCTTTCAGAAAGTCAGATAAGCTTCCCCAAAGGCAGGATCCGTGTTATGTTTGTACCCCAAGTACACAGCACAGCATCTGGCACCAAGCAAGTGCTCAGTGAATGTTGTTGCCTGAACAACAGAATTCATCTCTGTGTATGTTTGGATAAACTACGTTAAACAAAATTCCTAGAAATACAACTGCATACAATATATACCTGACACAATGTGGTTAAGGCCATAACATAGATATAATAGTCTTGTCTACAACGACTGTAGTAAAGAGTTCCACTATAACAATCGTAATTCTTAGGAAAATGACTTGGGTATACTTAAAATCAAGATAATTGTTCATTTTGAGCACTAAAGCATGAGTTCTGATAACCCCGCTCAGCTTTTATCCTCTCACCTCTTTTCTCTTATTATTTAAAGGCTTTTAGTGACATGATCAAGCCTGTGTTTTTAGAAAGCTCTCTCATGGTGGATGTGGAGGACTGATTATAGGGGGAGGAAATGGGAGGCTGGGGGCTGTTGGCGGGGGGGAAGCTGCTCAGTGGTGGGGGTGGGCACTGGAGGCTGGAACAAGGGATGTTCCTGAGAATAAAAAGGAAGAGATCAGAAGACTGAGGAAGTTGAATTTAGTAATAGTTAGCAAGAAATACTGACAAATGCTTTTGTGCATTTTAAGAGGGTTAGGAAGCAGCTTGGGATCCCTTTGTGATCTTGAGTGAGCTGGGGATAAAAATGGGGAAATCAGGAGCCCTTTTTTACAGGGGCTCAGGGCATAATGATTTTACTTTAGAGCACCTTAACTTCCTTGTGCCAGACGATATCCAAGGGGAGATGTCCAGCAAACATTTAGAAATTATAATCCATTAACAGTTCACTCCCTTCTCCCTCACCCCTGCTTGCAAGGATTAATGACAATTGGAAGGAATTGTGGTCTCCAAATTACAGAGTCCCGGATATTGAGATGTCTGTATTACAAGGGCTTGTGTTCTGCAAAGCAGTATTTCAAGGCAGGGCTTTTTGTTTTGTGTTTTCTTGGGTGGGGGGCAAATGTGAAGACAGCATTGTGGGGCAGAGTCCGACAGAGACTGAGCTGCTTGGCCCATTAAGGAAGCTGTGTGTGCTCCCACTTCTCCCGACTAGCTCCGAGGCGGCTAGTGAGTGGTGATTTCCAAGAATGATAAGACTCTTAAATACTTAAGTACTTGGTAAGTAAGATTCTATATGAGCAATCAGCTGAAGAAGCAAATAAGATTCCGAGGGGAGAATTAATCATCACTGTGTCTAATGGGTCTTCCCTAAGGCCACATCTACACGAGTGCAGAATTTTAAATAGGCTTTATTTTTGTAGCCTCAGAAAAGGACAAGAATATATTTTGTTAAAATAATAGATATTTTCTGTTAATTCTTTTGTACAGGAAAATGAACTTCAGACCAAATTTTCTTCAACTCAAGAACATTTGCTAGAGCATATGAAGAACTCATCTAATCCTGTGGACATTCAAAACTTAACCAAAAAGGGTCTTGTAGTTCAGATACTTCTTCCTAAAAGCATTTGTCTGGCGAGAACACTTTGCTTGCCAAATAAACTTAGCCCAGCCTACCACATCTTCTAACTGAATAAATTATAAAGCCTGATTTATTTCTTTAGGATTTGTGGCTATTTTGCTTTCTTTGCCATAAAGACTGAAAACATACTGGCAGATGTTAAGAGTTATCTTTGTTTCATCCCCTGAAATGTAGCTTACTTCAAAAATTGAGAGGGTGTAATATACTCATGCCTCTCTGACAAGAAATCCACCAGGGAAACTGTTTCCTCCTTTTCCTCAAATGACAGAAACACGGAGAATTGTTAATAAAAGTTGGCAGCGTTGAAATTCTGAAAATGACTTGAAAGGAGAATTTGCATGGGACACCGCCACCCAAACTCACTCCAGGTGTAGCTACTTTTCCTGGCTCCATGACCGGAAGGGGAAGGTACACAGGGCTTTGCTGTGATTCTTAAGAGAAATCTGGCAAAGGAGGTGTGACTACCTCCTTGGAGTGTAGTTTTTGGTTTGGGGAAGAATATTGATTATATTTTATCCCAATTCCTAAAGTTGAAGATTAAGCAAGATTTACAACATCTCAATCAGATTACTAAGACCCAGTGAAACATAAAACTTACGTGGGAAAGGACAGCCAAGTTCTTATTACCACAATCTTTTATTCTTCCTCCTCAACCCCTCACCACTATATGCTGGAGAAGGTAGGAGGCTAATTTCTTAAAATTGTCTACATGCAAGAATATAGTTAAGATATAATTTTGTAGTCTGATGTACTTTTATTTTTCAGAAGAAAAATCCACTATAGGCAAATTAATCTAAAATGTTTAATCAGGTGTGAATCATATCTGGGGAGCCCTAGGAAACATTTCTCTGAGCTGGGCCCCAAACTCACTGTCAAAAGCCTGAGAAAATCAAATAACATTCAGCAAAAACAGACATTTTTCGTGGGCACCATAACCTTTAGAATACTAAAAAAAAAAAAAAAAAAAACCTACCAGTTTTAAATTTATGCCAAATCTATGTCCAAATGAATAATCCATCCTACTTGAGAACAAATGATGATGATGATGGTAATGATGATTATGCTAATAATCATCATCATAATAATGGCTGCCATTACTAAGCAATTACTATGTACAAGGCACTATATTAAACCCTTTACATGCATTTTTCTTATTTATCCTCATAACAATACGGAGTAGTAGGTATATAATTAGCTCCATCATAGAGATAAGAAAGTGAGGCTTAGAAAGGTTTAAGTAATGCATGCAAGGTCATACAACCAGTTAGTGGCAGAGCTGAGATTCAAAGCTAGGTCAATCTGATCCCAAGACACATGTAATTAACCATCACAATATATTGCTTCTATAGTACATATAGAAATGCCAATAAAATTAAGATAGTATACTCAGATGACTTTAACAAACATTTACTGAGTAGCTATTATGTGCCAGGAACCTGAGGAGGTTATATGCAAACAACATGACTCTCTACTTCTGTTCTCAATAGATTAAAAAAAAAATCACAGAGGTACCTTTATTTTTATGTAAATAAGTCACTCATCTAGTTTAAAAAACACAACGCTTTTTGCCTAAAATCGCAGACCATCATAGATTATCAGGAGAGCCAGCGAGATTATGTAGGCCAGTGCTTCTCAGGCTTGAAGTGCATCAGAGTCCCTGGGAGGGCTTGTTAAAGCAGAGTACTGGGCTCCACTCCCCAGAGTTTCTGATTCAGTAGGTTTGGGTCTAAGAATTGATATTTCTAACAAGATCTCAGGTACTGCCCATGTAGCCAGTCAGAGTGAAACAGTTTGTGACCCACTGATCTAATGATATGAAAGCCAAGAGGAAAACTCTATGAGAGGCAGTTAGACTATGGTCTTATGTTAACATCTAGCCCGGGCTTTTTTTACTAACCAGCAATGGGATTCTTGGGAAGTAACTTCCCTCTTTATGGGCCTGGCAATTTCTTTCTTCCTCTATAAGATAAGGGAGTTGAAGTAAATAAATACTTAAGTTTCTTTTTCAAGTGTCACTGTTCATTAAGGAAGGACACCAGATCACCCAAGCTCATGAAAATGCATGACCTTTGGAGCCCAGAGACTTAAATCTATTTGTGGTGACAGAAAATATCATACAGATATATATCACATTGCTAGCTTGAGTCTAAAAGTGATTATTTTAATTCCTTCACTCAAGTATTTTTTGAGCACCTACTGTATGCTGGGTGCTACACTAGATACTGGGATCTAGCGGGGAACAAAATGATATGATTCTTTACATCATAAAGATCATAGGCTATGCCAGTGAACCACAAACAGTTTAGATAAACTGAAAAAAAATATTAGTAGAAGTTCTAGTTGGGTGCCTTTGTTCAGAGGTTAGAGCGCTGGCCTTGCAAACTGAGGGTGGTGAGTTTGAACCTTGCCTGGGCTGGATAAGGAAAAAACAAAATTCTAGTATGTTATTTTCATGTCAAAATGGATTATGTTGCATACTACTAATTTCATGATTAAACAACTAACCATACACATGGTAACTGTTTGTGTCATTGATGATGTCCAATATATATTTTAGAATAAATCCATGCTAAAAAATGAACTAGAAAACAAAGAACTACTTAGGTCCATATTAGTCTAAGGCTGGGCGTGGTGACTCATACGGGTAATCCTAGCACTCTGGGAGGTTGAGGTGGGTGGATTGCTTGAGCTTAGGAGTTCAAGACCATCCTGAGCAAGGGTGAGACCCCATCTTTCCTAAAAATAGGAAAACTAGCAGGACAGTGTAATAGATGCCTGTAGTACCAGCTACTCTGGAGGCTGAGGAAGGAGGATTGCTTGAGTCCAAGAGTTTGAAGTTGCTGTGAGCTATGATGATGCTTTGGCACTCCACCTAGGGCAACAGTGTAAGACTCTGTCTCAAAAAAAAAAAAGTATGATGGTATATTGCAAACATGTTTTACTTGCTGTGTAATTTTTCTTTACACATGCACATGTACACCCATGTGCACAGTAAGGGGAAAAAGGTACTCTTGCGACATACTTTGCTTTACAATAGTGTAGAGCAGAAGGTGTGCTAAGGTGGTAATCAGGAAACCTGTGTTCAACACCAGGCTCTGCCCCAAATAGTGGCCTTGGGCAAGTCATTGACTCGTACAAGGCCTTGGTTTAGCCATCTGAAAATAAAAAATTTACGTAAGATATTTTGTGAGATATCTTTCCCTTTTAGCCCAAACTATTTATTAAGTCACATGCTAACAATTAATAAGAGGAAAATGCTATAGTTCCACTCCCTCTCTAAAAAATAAGCATTCTATTAAATTCAGCAAACTATTTCAAGGGTTAAAATCTTACACTATAAGATACATTTTACTTAAAAAAATCTAATATTGCTCTACTGGCTTGGAAAGCAAACAAGGTACATCAAATACTTTCTTTTAGATGGTAATTTCACAAGGGGATACAAAAACAGTGCGCCTAGCAAGCTACCAGAGACAGCCGTGGACTGGTTTGGCTAACGGCTGTGAATTTCCCTTTCCCATGTGTGCCTACTGCCCAACTGGTTATAATAAGAAAAAGGCCATGGTGGTGATTCTTCCTGCACTGGACTTTTCAGTTTTTGTGATTAGTATCTATGATTTTAGTCCAACTGTGTTGGTGTTAGAAACTTCAAAGCAAATCCAAAGCCCAGTATTTAGGGAAATATATTTTAAAGGAATACTCACTACCAATTAGTCTAGGCAGTAATGAAAATCATCATATATTTTCAATGATGAAAGATCCCAGTAGGAGGGCTCCTAATGGATGACAGGTGCCAGAGAGGCGTCCAGCCGGAGGAAGGCAAAGCCTGTTTCTCAGTCGGTTTGGGAGGGTGCAGCGTGCCCTTTCAACTGGACTCAGAACACATACAGAGTGCAACCCACAATTTCTCATGGGATTTCATTCAAAACACTGTTTCTTAGAGCCAAATTACCTGAATCTTTCTAGGAAGAGCAGACAGGTGACTGGGCATTGACTATCCCTTCTGGTGTGTTGGCATAGTTACTGATCAAAGAAGGTAAATCATGGAATAATCTAAATGATGAGGATTTAGGTTTTAGAGATTCCCTTATATTAATATTCCTTTGAAAGGCTACCAAACATAATGTCGATAGGCTATGGCTTCCACTTTAATGTGACTGCCACAAGGGCAGGGGAGTGTGTTTTTTTCATGAATGTGTTTCAATCATTTAGAATGGTGCCTGCACCATGATGATTGTTCAAGAAGTATTCACTAAATGAATGAACAAATGTTTCAGTCATAGGTATAAATCTTTGCCTGGCTTTCTCATCTCTTTTTATTTTCTATTTTTCCTCCATAGAATTTATTTCAAGTGGTCCAACTAGTTTATTCCTGTATTTCCTTTGCTCCATTCCTATTTGTCCCTCATTAAAACTCCATTTATTCAGTATTTTTATCATTATTAAACTATATTAATTTATTAACTAAATACAACATAATACAGAATAGAGAAAAAGTTGTGTCAGCTTGATGAAATTTTAAAAACTGAATATATCTGTGTAACCAGTACTCTAACCAAGAAATATAACCTGAACAGCTCCTAGAAGATTCGCTCAGTCACAGCCTCTCTTTCCCAATGGTAACCATTATACTGAACATCATAGATTGTTTTAGCCTGTGTTTGTACTTTATATAAATGGAATAATGCAGCACATCCTCTTTGATTATGGCTTCATTTGCTCAAAATTGTGTTTGTGCAATTTGCGCATATTTTGGGGTATGGTTGTGCTTTGCTCATCCTCATTTCTGAAAAATAAATATGCTACAATTTTATTGTTAGTAAGCATTTGGGTTGTTTCCAGTCTGAAGTCATTATGAACAAGTCTCCTATGAATTGCTTAGACCTCTTTTTGCTACACTGAAATATGCATTTTTTATTTTGAGTACATACCTAGGTTTACCCGATTTTTATTGGTTTGAATCTGATGTATTCCTCTTCTGCATTTCTTTTCCATTAGTTTTCCTGCCATGTTATGGAGATTAGCCTTACTAATTTTCATAAAAGAAGCTTTTTTGACAGAAGTTAAACAGTCTGGAGTTAGAGCAAACTGAAAAGGGCTGGCTATTTCCTGCTATGTGGCTGATATTCTTACTATTAATATCCATTACTAAGGTTTTTCTGGAAATCACATACTCATGTGATCAAAATGTTATTGATCATTTGAATGCAATGTTTGGATTTCATGTATACTTTATTGCTGAAAGCATTGGACTACCTGGGTAGTAATATATGAGTTCATCTGAATTAAGTCATTACTACCCACTGAAATCTAGCTAAGTATAGGGTCTTGAAAATGGGGATGCTGAACAGAAAAGTTTTAAATAGAGGTTCCAGGGATGAGGGGGATGGACAGTTCACAGAAGCAGTACAACCTGGCCCGGAGAGCTAGGTGACAGCATGGGATTTGGGAGGGCAAAACAGAGAGGAACTTCAAGATGGGAATGAAAAGTGCCACTATTTTGAAGATCCAGGAATTTTGTTGACTTTGCAGACTTTTCCAGGACTTGTGATAATCCCAGGGTGCCCTCCTTCCACAGTGACCTATCTGATGAGGTCGTACAGAGGTCAAATTAAATTTTTTTAAAACACCCCCCTATACAGCAGGAAAAAAAATCAAGAGCAAATGAGTGATTGTATGGTAGTATGGGCAGACGCTTTCCATGCTAATAGTCTAGCAGCCCAGAGATACTTAACATTAGTACTTAAGTATACAACCTGATGCCAGGACTGTATTTACATGATCTTGGTTTCTGTTTGTAAAGAGTATTTTTACTGCCACAACTGTCAATCAGCTTTGACTACAAACTCACCAGGTAGCAATCATGGGAGTTTAGGTCAAAGGAGGTGGAAATGGTCAAACCAGCTGACTCTGGACGTCTTTAGAGACAAACAAGGTTAAAGTGATGGATGAATTTTGTCAAGGCAAAATTGAGCATTTTGAGTCTTTAACTGCAATGACACTTGGATACAATTATTTACAAAGCCATCAGGATTTAATTATTGTTATCAAAGTATGTTATCGTGAGGTTTTATAAAAATTATTTTTTTTCCTACTAGATTCCCTTTAGTTGCTATCCTGCCTTCGGCAATGTTTCAGGTAATAACGACTTTTCTGACAAAAAATATGGTCATGAACGATGCCTCCTTTTACACAGCTTTATCCTTTCAGGTATTTCGTGTCAAGCCAGACCTTCTATTGGTTTGCCAACTTTTGTCAAATTATGTACTACAGAACCCGGCTTGGACTCACTCATCAAGCACCAATGAACTAGGCAATTCTAGGCACTGTTGGGGAAACTAAAAGTGTATAAAATATGCTCTGTGCCCTCAAAGAGTTTACAGACTAGCAGGGGAGCTGAGGCAGGATTACAATTCTAATATAAGGGGAGAACAGGAGACATGCCAACAGAGAAGTACAAAGGGCAATGGTGTTCAAAGGCAACTGCGATCATTTCCAGATGGGGAGATCAAAGAAGGCTTCATGGAAGAAGTGGTATCTGTGCTGAGCTTAAAGGGTAATATTTCTGCTGGAGGAGATGAGTGAAAGAAAAGGGAAGCATTGTAGGTTCATGGCTAGTGAGAGTGGAAATGCATGGTTGGTAATGTGGCTAGGTAGGGCAAATGTCTACCCCTGAAAGGACTTAGGGACTTTGCATTAGATTCTGCTAACATTTGTTAAGCAGTCTCTATAACAGCGCAGGGCTATAAGAATACCAGAAAATCATTACAGTTGGCCAGAAATTATCATGGAGTTCTTAGAGAAATCTGAATATGTATCATTAATTAATTTGTTCATTCATTTATTCTTTGAACAGTATTGAGTTTCTACATAGCTCAATGGCTTGGGGTAGGAAGGAAAGGAGGAAAGGAGTCATACAATGCCAAAATATAGAATTCAGGGCCGTTAGGACTTTTTCATGCTGACTTCCTTCTTCCCTTTTGGTGAAGGTAATTAAATAGCTGTCAAAATAGCCAGAACCTCAGAACCTTAGATAAAGTTCAGGCCCTGGTCAGGTTTAGAAGCCCAAATATCCCTATAGGCTTCTTGGATAAAAACAAACACCAATACTACTGGTAATAACTACCACTTTTGAGCTCCACTTTTTTTTTTCTACGCATTTTATTTCCAAGACCTTTAAATTTTATATCAGTCCTACTAGGTAATAATCCCCATTTCTCAATGCTGCTTCAATGTGTTGGGGTAAGTACTGGGTAGGCACATTCATACTAATGTGCATGCATGCATGCGTGTGTGTGTGTGTGTGTGTGTGTGTGTGTTGAGGGACTGTGCTGGTAAGCAGAGGGACAGGATGGAACTTGCTTAGCAGCAGTGTATGACACATTTGTCCTACTGCCTAGAGGCCAGGGAAGTCAGAGTTCACCCTTCATCTGCTGTACTAGGACTACTTAGGAATACTCCAAAATAAATAAATCCCTACAACATTCTTGTAAACCTACTCTTCATAAGGTATATTTGATCATGATGAACTCAGTGACCCATCATTGAACGTAAGTGATTATTGGCACAGATTCCATGCCCCAACCTATTTACATGAGTACTGATTCTGTACATGGACTATATTAGGTACTTTGACATATATGAATTTATTTAATCCTCATGAGAATCTTAGAGGATACCATTACCATTTTTCAGAAGATAAAATTGAGTCTCAAAAGACATCAGGTAACTTCCCTAAAAGTACCCAGTCAATATGAAAGAGAACCAGAAATTATTTCCT
Organism: Arctocebus calabarensis; assembly: GCA_963573935.1. Taxonomy (NCBI): domain Eukaryota; kingdom Metazoa; phylum Chordata; class Mammalia; order Primates; family Lorisidae; genus Arctocebus; species Arctocebus calabarensis. The sequence continues at coordinate 13,561 of CAUYON010160380.1, forward strand.
TCTTGAGCTGCTGTTTGCAATGAGAGACAGAGAGTGAGTTGGGCTGGAAGAGTGGGGAGAGGAAGGGAGAAGAGGGGAGATCAGGGAGAGGACGGGAAGTGGGAGGGAGGATAGAGGGAGGGAGAAAGACAATTGAGAGGGAGAAGGGAAAAGTCAGGGGAAGGGAAGACGGAGAAGAAGGACAGAGAGAGAGAGAGAGAGATATCAAGAAAAAGAGCCCACAAATGGCTTTTCATACATCTGTGGGTTCACCAAGGGCTCTACTTCTAACGCATTTCCCTTTATTACTCACTTCAGAAACATCCTGCTTTTGCCTCCAGTCTCTACTCACCCTGGGTTTGAATGACACTTCTGGGAGATTTCCATTTTTTGTCACAGTCATCTTCTCTGTGCCCTCCTAGCCGTGTTAACCTTGGACAGCCCTGAACCTCAGGTTGCTCATCTTTAAAACCAGAAAGATGTTAATAATAATCATAATGACGTCAACAGTGGTAATAATATCTGCTTGCTAGGCTGGTGTTGTGAGACTTACAGTTTGCAAATCTTAGATTTTGTTACAGCTTCTCCATTATCTCCTTGCTGGAGAGCATTCATTGTATATATCAAACTAAGTATTTCCCCTCTGAACTACAGTCATGAGAATGTTCATAAGGTCTTTGTCTCCAGGTTCAGGAAAAGTTAGCAGCAGCTCTGTTCCTGTTACAAGTCAGCTGACTCAGCTAATTCTCAAAGGGTCAAACATGCTTTTGTTGTGTTGGTCTTCATTTTATTTTGTGTCTTATAATTTTTTTTCATTAAAAGAAATATTAATACGTGTACATAGAGGGAACAAGGCTATTAAAATTATTTCAGATGATTAATTAGTACTCATTTGTCCTTAGAAAGTCAGTACTGATTTGCTTAGGGCTCATCTGTGTTTTTTTTTTTTTTTTTGGAAGCTTTGATTTTGAAGCAAAATACCCACATCTTAGGAGAATCCACATGTCTTCTCAAATCCACACTTCTACCTGAAATATCTTGACTGTCCTGTGTGAACTCTTGTTATATTTTGTAAGGATTATTTATTACTACAATGGTGGACCATTTTAAATTCTCATAAATTACTCTGGAAAATTCAAATTGTTTAAGTTTATATTGTCAGTATAGTTAGCTTACCAAAAAACAAATGAATCAGTATGGACTTATTTTTAAGGTAATTAAGTGTGTCATTGGCTACAAGGGCAGCACCCAAAGCAGCAGGGACTCACGAGAACCAAATTAATCTTTATTGAAGTAACTGAGTTTGCATAGCAAATGATCTTCAAAGTGACAGAACAGAAAAAATCCCTCAAACATAACTCTAAATTTCCCTAAGCTAGGGCCAACAGTTTTGCCTGTTTTTAATAAAATATAGAGCTGGAACATCTCACTGAAATATTCCAAAGCCTTCTTTTGACATCAGATACCTCTTAAGAAACAATATTTGGAGAATGTTGATGTAAACAAATCATGAGCATTTGGATTAAATTTCCCACAAGATATGTACAATTCAAAAATTAAGAGAGAAAATTAAAGTATTCAAAGGAACGTGTTGAGTTTTATTAACTAAAATGATGGTATAATTAGTGAAATCCGTAAGAGGTCACAGACACTGTGAGTTATTTTATTTCTAATTTTACAAACAGCTATACACAATTCTGAATTAAACATGCCCTGTGTGACATTGAAGAAGTTCTTTTCTTTGCTGAACTTCAGTTTCCTCATCTGTAACATGGAGTTAGCAATATTGAACTCATAATGTTGTATGGATTCAATAAAAGTAGCTTATTTATAGCTAGCATGTGCTTGATGTGTCTGTGTATGTTTGTGAGTATATGTATGTGTGTGTGTATATATGTTTTAAGTGTTTGTATGGTGGGCATGAGTATGCATCAGTTTTAGAAATGTGTGTGCAAGTGTGTGTGTATATATGTGAGAGTGTGTGCATGTGTGCGCCTCTGTCTAGGTGCTGTTTAGATGTGCACAATTGTGCACACGTGTGAGAGTGTGACTATTCACGTGTATGTATATGCAAACTATATGCCTATGTGCTGGGTACCCCTTTTTGCCACGGAAGTGACAGTGTACGGATCACAAATCAGTATAACAGAATATGCACTGATGCCCATCTGGGAACTGTATTGGGTTTTATCCAATGCTAATTTTTCAACTTACTCATGGAAATAAATCAATTCACTGAGTTTTGAGTTTCAGAAAGCTACCTTTTAGTGAATTCATTTCTGAGGGTATGGCGATTTCTGATACACTTGGTACCTTTGTAACCTAAAGATGAGGATGTTGTAAGATGTCATAAAGCATGTGTCATCTGAAGAAAGGCTTTTATCAATTTTAATTTAGAACAAAGGAGGTTTGACAAAGAGCAGGACGTATGTATCTAAATAAAAGTATAAGTGCTCATTGCAATATACTTATGCTCTTGTCTTTCAGAAAGCCTGTTACTGGGGCAGACAAATAAGACTGTATTTGACATGATTTTGGCAATTCCTCCCCTGTTGTCAGAGAGGACCTTTGGGGATGGAGACGATCTGCTATAGTTGTTGCTATCAACCTTTGATACATCCTCAGCCAAGGCTCCACCCAGAAACCTCCTCAGTCATTCACGGCCCAATAAGGAATGTGCTCCCTGATCTCTGGAAGGCTCTCTACTGGATAGAAGCCATGAGACCTTTAGCAGCTCCTGGACAGCTCCCAGGTCTCCTCCGGCATGCTTGCTCCACCAGAGAGCCTGCCCCATGTCTACAGCTCTCAGAAGCATGTGGTCTTCCCAACTCTCCCAGGACTCACTTCTGTTGGAGAGGATCATGTCCACTGCCCCAGGACAGGGTCTATCACTGGTGAGGATTCACTCACCTGTTCCAAGGTGGCCCTATTTCTTCAGTCAACTGCTTTGCCTTGGTCTGGCCATGCAGCTAAGAAGGACTGCTTTATCAGCTCTATGCAGGATATGCTTCTCTTTTTGAGAGGCTTACTCACATGGTTGGTTTTGTGTCTATACTGCAGTATTTTGGTGCCCCTGCTGTGATATCCTTGCACTTGGTGTAGTCTTTTTCCCTTGGGTTTGGTTTGCTCTGTGCTCTCTACTGGCACTTTTCTCTCTTTAGGGAACTGGCTTTGAGTCTTAGCTGCTGGTTTATTGCAGGCACTCCAGGCCTTGCTGGGCACCTCTCCTGATTTGATTTGGAGTTTCAGTCCATTTTCCCACTCTCTGCTTCCTTGCTCACAGCTCCAGAAATCTACTAGACTGCCTACCCAGAGGTTTTCCTCTGCATCCCTGGGTCATGCCTTTGTTCCCTGATCAGTGGCTCCTGCACACAAAAGATATACCTAAGAGCAGGGGCTAACCCGGCATCCTTTCCTCTGGCACTCACTCCTGTCCAACTCTTGACCTCCTTGATTAGGTCTCAATCTGCTTCTGTGAGGTACAGAAACTAATTATGCAGATGAAGAGTTTGCATGTAAATTCAAATAATCGCCATGGGTTAGAGTAATAGAAAATTCAAGTGGGTTTTAGTCAAGTCAGATCCTTTACATTAAGCTTCCAACACCCTGTCCAGATTCTTTATTGGTTGAACGAAATTACATCAAATATTTTTTGAATTTGTGATAAGGTTGCTAGGATTTGGTCTCTTTTTTTAATAAAGAAATTTTTGTTGTAATAGAAATTGGCCTGTGGCATTTTGATAACTATATACTATGACTGGTAAAGCAAAGTGAATTCAATTTTTATGTCCATCTCCATCCATTATCATTCTTTATGAGAGATGGGAAAATAATTTTCAAGCTTTTATAGCTATTGCAGCAATTTGTCAAGTTACATGGAGATCATAAAAGAATAGTTATTACCGAGTTGGCACAGAGCTTGAGAGGTTCACTGTTGCACATTTTTACCTGCACCTGACCCAAGTGAAGTTCTGGATTTGTGTACCAGCTCTGCTACTTACTAGATGTGTGACCTTGGGAATTGATTTAACCTCTCTGAGGTTTAGTTTCCTCATTTCTAAAATTATTTAGTTATGTACAAGGTCGTTTTACTACTAATAATGGCAGCTTACATTTATAAAGCCTTTAAGTTGAAAGTGCTATGCTGAATTGCTTTACATGCATTATCTCTTTTCATTCTCACAACAGCTCCTAAAGGCACGTTATATTAGACCTAAATCTTACAAAGTGGAAAAATGAGCCTCCTGCAGGTGAAATGATATGCCCCGCTGATAATTCAAACCAAGGTTGAGTTGAAACTTGAACCCAGATGATGGTATGGTTTCTAAAGCACTTTGTTTTTAACCATTGTAAGGTGGTACTGTAATGATCAAATAAAATAAAATTGTGATAGTATAACAAATGATCAGGCACTATATAATTATTATTGTTTAAGCCATTATTACCTTCTTGAGGTAATTAATCATGATTAGCTTTGTTTTTTTCCTCTTAAGCTCTGTAAAATAATATATTCTGAAGAGTGGAAGGAGTCATGTAAATATAGGTGGGTTATAATATATGACTATATAGAGCTAAGACCCTGACTCCACTGATTCTAAGATTTGTGCCGTTTGATACTCTCAAGTGACAGAGTACTCTACACATTCACTCTCATTCTGAGGGGGACTTAAAGTGAAGGGGATACGTTTTGTGGCTTTGTTGAGGGCCACTGTTAGTTTACTGCTCTTTTGATTATTTTGATGTTTTCCATAGTTTGGGTGCTTTCTGACTCTGTTTTGGAAACCGCTCCTAAGGAGTCCAAAATTATCCCTCAAATAATCATGAAATTACCAAAAATATAAAACGCAAGTAATATTTTGATAATAAGACATGCTTACAGGTTTCTTAAAGAATAGAGGTCCACTGTCATCTCCTTGTTAGGAGCACAGACCTGGTATATTAGGTTCTGCTTACTAGTTGTATCAACTAGAACAAAGTACTCAATACCATCAAATCTAAGATGGAATCAGTTATGTGACACATAATTATTTTATATGCCATTAAGAAATACAATTATTTGCAATGAAACAGTAAAATGATATTTCAGCAATAGTGCTTTGCAATGCATGAGTTGGCTAATGGACCTCTAATTCCAAGACTTGACATAGATACAAGTATGTATGTGGAGAGATTTGACCATTTCTCCTAACTTCAGTTGCTTTGTTTGGAGATTCTTTTGGATACATCAGTAATAAAATGTAGCAAAGCTTTCTTTTTGTGAGCATCTTTCTTTCTCAGGTCTTGTAAACCACTTAATTGTCAATTTGCAAGAAAATAAGGATTGACTATTTTCTTCCAATCCTATATACTTTTCCCCTAATATCCAATTGCTACACTGCCACTCCATTTCTAGTGCTTTTTCAGCATATACATTGCCTTTGCTTTTAATATTAATTTGGAGTGAATACCCTTGAAAATATGCAAAATGACAATAAAACTCACCATGTTTAGTACAAACATATAAACTCAAGGGGAATAACAGTGTCAACAACTATGACCAAGCATGCATGCACACACTAGTAGTAGCTACCATACCACCCTGGACACTAGTGATAAAATGCCATGAATTAAAAGCTGCATACTGATTTTGGAGATGTAAATTATGTATTTTAGGATGTATTAATGAAATACAGTCATTAAACTTGCTCAGCCTGTTTTATTTGAAAAATAAATAGATTAGGGAGAGGAGCCAAGATGGCGATCTGTAGCCAGCTTTCCGCAGAGGTTCCTGTCCAGAAGGAGAGTTAAAGGACAGAAACTCAGCAAGAAAGCCGATGGTTTCGATCTGAGCCAAAAGAAAAGGTCAAAGAGCACACATAAACCATGCTGGGCTGACCTGAGACCCTGAGGACACAAATGAAAAGGTACAGAGCACATCACCAAGCAGACGGGAGACCCTCCCCCATGAGAGAGGTTCGCAGTATACTCCATACCTCCATACAAACAAGCGAGCAGAGTTCAGATGTCCTCCCACTCTACCCCACGGGAGAGACCATCTAAAAACCAGATCTCCTTCCCCTACTAGGGTGTCATGGCGCTCTCCAGTCAGTCATAAAACTGTATATACTCTCAACCTGCAAGTTGGTGTTCCTGGTGTTCCTGGTGTTCCCCTCCACTCTCACCCCGAGTTTTGGAGGCCTGTTCCCCACAGAGTCCAGATTCTTGGAGATTTTCTCACGGGGTGTGGACGGGTGCAAACTTGCTGAACTGTGCTGGTTTTCCAGCTGGCAGTGGTGAAGGGGGAGAGAGCCATGAGGAGACCTGACTGATGGGAGGGTCTCCTGAGGCACGAAACAGCAACCAGGTCCGGGAACAATAGCTGGAGAGCTGCACCCCCTGGGGGTGTTTTGAGGAGACACTCACAGTCTTCTGGGCGGCCAGGGGAAGCAGCGGCTTCTCTGGTGCCTGTGCTGGCAGAGAGGACCGGCAACCAAGGCACATGAAGGGTTGGCCTGAGGTGGTACCAGCTGGGACACAAAGTAGGGATTAGAATACTCGCAGAGGGGCTGCTTTGCTTAACCTGGCCCTCAGGGGATGAAGACAAAGGGCTGAGACAAAGGGCTAAAACTCACAGACTGAGAGCCGTGACAGAAATAAATTGTGCGAAATTCTGCGAACTTGTTCTGTTGCAGCAGCAACATCAATCAGGGACAGGGCTGGAACTGAGTGAATCGCCCCAGCCCCTGTTAAGTACCCAGGTTGTCAGGCCTCACCTCCCCCTGCCAAACAGTGACAAGGAGTAGCGGACTGGTTGTGGAGCCACAGACCTTTTGACCCAGGCAGGTGCAAACCTCTGGAGCATCTGCTCATTGGAGGAAACTGGATCACAACTGTTACCACCAACTGGGTGTGATAGAGGGGCAAGGTTTGGAAGGAGGCATCAACCTTCCCAGACTAATTTACTTGATGGGGGGGTACCCTCCTGAGCTCACAGAGCATCGAAGTGAATTATACAAGAGCTTCCAGCAGATCGCTGCTATCTAGTTGCCAGAGACTTTTTTAACTCTTCCATTTGAGATCGGTGCTGGCTAGGACAATTGATTAGGACCTCTTCAGCTGGGCTAATCACCCGAGGACTTTCCAAATTGATATGCTGGGCATGTGGTAGTGGGAAGGTTTGATTTGGCTTTTTCAATTGTTGCTTGTGAGGGGTGCAGCAACTTAACTCTGGTATTCCTTCACAGCTCAGATTTCAATCCAAAGTAACAGATTCTCTAGGGTAAGACAAAGACCAGCTGAAAATAAGGCAGAGCCACTTACCCCACCACACCAAGAAGGTCCCCAGTTTTGCAAGCAGTGGCAAAACTCCAGGGGAAAAGGTATAGACACCAGTCCAAGCTTATAAGCAAAGAACTGGTCAATCACTACTCCTAGAACTCCCAGCCCAAATTGTCCTTATCTACTCTTCTAGCCAAATGGTGTAAAAATAATCATGGGGCGGA
>CAUYON010160383.1:0-29090 GCA_963573935.1 Arctocebus calabarensis
CTCAAGCTAGACCTCCCATTTGATCCTGCAATCCCATTACTAGGCATCTACCCAGAAGGGAAAAAATCCTTTTATCATAAGGACACTTGCACTAGACTGTTTATTGCAGCTCAATTTACGATTGCCAAAATGTGGAAACAATCTAAATGCCCTCCAATCCAGGAATGCATTAACAAGCTATGGTATATGTACACTATGGAATACTATTCAGCCATTTAAAAAAATGGAGACTTTACAGCCTTTGTATTAACCTGGATGGAAGTGAAACCCATTATTCTTAGTAAAGCATCTCAAGAGTGGAGAAGCATGAATCCCATGTACTCAAGTTTGATATGAGGACAATTAATGACAATTATTGACACTGTGGGGGTGAGGGAAGGGTAGAGCAGAGAGAGGAAGAATGAGGTAGGGGTGGGGAACGAAAGAGCAGAGAGACGGAAGGAGCGAGGGGGATGGGGTCTTGGTGTGTGCCACACCTTTTGGGGGCAAAACACGCTTGTAAGAGGGACTTTACTCAACAAATGCAACCAGTGTAACATGGTTTCTTCTACCCTCAATTAATCCCCAACAATAAAAAAAATAAATGAAAATACAAAACTACAATGAGACGTCACCTTACACCTATTATAGTGATTTTCAAAAAACAAAAGACAAGTGTTGGTGAGGATGTGGATAAATTGGAACACTTGCATACTGTGGTGTAAATGAAAACTGATGCAGCCACCAAGGAAAGCAGTAAGGATATTCCTCAAGAAATTAAAAATAGAACTACAATATGATTCAACAATCCTATTGCTGGGTATTTAGCTAAAAGAATGAAAATCAGATCTTAAAGAGACATTTTCTTGTTCATTGCAGTATAATTCACAATAGCCAAGATGTGAAAACAACCAGAATATAGGTTAGATAGATAAATGGATAAAGAAAAAATGCAGGGTAAGTATATGTGTGATACATATATGTATTTATTCAAAAACACATACATATATATGCACACATCACACATACAATGGAATGTCATTCATTCATCCCTTAAAAAGAAGGAAATTCTCCAATATGTAACAACGTAAATAAACCTGGAGGACATTATACTAGGTAGATAAATTGGTCATGGAAAGACATATACTATATGATTCTACTTATATGAGGACTCCAAAACAGTTAAAGTCTTGGTGATTGCTATTAGATGAGTGGATCGAGGAATAAGGAGTTACTAATCAATAGGCATAAAGCTTAAGTTTAACAAAATGAATGAACTCTAGAGATTTACTATACAACATTGTACCTATTTTTTTTTTCAATTTTAAAAGTACTTTACATTAAAAAAAAAAAAGAAAGAGAATAGTCAATGGGAATACATAAAATGTGAAAAATCCAAAAATGCAAAAATAAATTATTTATCCTGACAATTCTTCCTGCCCACCTCCCCCCCAAAATTTGTCCAAGAAACAGGACACGGAGAATAATGGAGTTGTAAAAGGGAGACTATCCTTACAAGCAGTGACCCAAACCCTTCTTAACTCAAACGGAGACAATATCAAGACACTCAATGTGAAGAAATATGGTAGTTACCAGCAGTACTAACCAGTGGAGAACTCAATCTATTTTAAATTTTAGCCCAGAATCAGTTCAACTCAACTCTTAGAAGAATATTAATGGTCTCAATAAGAGATAAAAGAGAATTAAAGTAAAAGCATTTGATGAAATAAAAGTTAATTTTTGCCTCAGTTTTGGTGGCCAAAAAAATCAACCCATTGACAAAAGATCAGCAAAACCCAAATAGGATAAACTCAAAGAAAATTGCATCTGTCTTATAATATAGTTGACATAGTCCAATGTTTCAAAATGAAAGTAAAACAGAAATCTACGAAGTAGCCCAAAAGGAAACAAAATAAAGACATATGATGGAGATGTGTACTTACAGGAAAGGCAGCTAATTTATCAAGAATTATAGAACCAAGAGAAAAAATGGAATTAATTTTTAATATTAAAAAAGTCTCAGTTTATAAACACACATACCCACACACACAAACAGGAGCTAAAGAATGTATGTACCATCAAACCATCAAAAAATTTTTTTTCACAAATTAAGGCAAAATGAAGACATTTTCTGATAAAAGAATGAAGGAGAACTGGTTTCTTCTTCCTCTAAAAAAAAAGTTAAAGGAATTCTTCAGGTTGAAAGATAATGGTATTAAGTGGAAACTTATAAATACAAGGGAATAAAGGTGAACAGCACTAGAAATATTAACCGTGTGATCAATGTAGAAGACTGTTTCCTTTAAATTTCTTTAAAAGATATTTGACTGTCTAAGGGTATATTACATGCAGAGATTAAACATATGTCACAACAGCTGGAAGAATAATAGAATTATAGTGTCACGAGCTTTTTATATGACACATAAGATGATGTACATTAATCCAAAGCAGCCTGTGATTTATTAAGGATATATATTGTAGTTTCTAGACTGAATCTGTCAGTTTCCCTAAGTGTAGAAGGCAGAGCTAGAAGTTTAGGAAAGGAATTACTGGAAAGTAGATAACTTCAGGGCAGATAACCCTCAAGTGTTTGGCTAAATTCATCAGTGCATTCATGTCATAAAACTAGTAAAGCTGGTGAAAAAGCTACCAGAAAAAGAGAAGGCAGAAAAATCCTACATGCATATGGAGTTAGGAAAACTTCATAGACCACATGGTAGACTCTTAGACTAAAGGCTATTCTGCTGCTACCTGAAAAACCTTAAAACAAGCCTCAAGTGATCAAACTATCTTCAAGGAAGCTTAACTCTGTCCCAGAAGAAAAAAACTACAGTAGAACCTCTATGAACTGACCAACAAAAGGACTGTAACAAACTAGTTAACATATAAAGGTGGTCAACACAAAGAACTAGGCCTACTATACTGATACATATATGTGGTGAATGTCTGCTCCATGAAAATTATGTCAACTTAAAGAGGTGGTCAATGGAGGAAGGTGGTAAGTTATGGAGGTTCTACTGTATTTAAAAGAATACAAAAAAATCCAGCATCCTATAATGAAAAATTCACAATGTCTGACACTCAATAAAAATTGAGGAGGCATGCAAAGTAGCAGAAAAATACAGTCAACTCATGACCAGGATAAAAATCACTCAATAAAAATGGACTCAGAAATGATACAAATGATAGATTGCTTTTAGAAAGGACATTAAAAGAGTAAGAAAATACTCTATGATACAAAACTTGAGCATGATGAGGAAAAACATGGAAAACAAAAAAGACTCATTTCTAACTTCTAGAAATGAAAAATACAATGTCTGAGAAGAAAAGTACAAAGGATAGGATTTATAGAAAATAATGCAAAAAATATTAGTGTTAAGGATATGGTAATAAATATTATACCATAAAATTATACATATGAAACAAAAAAAGAAAGAAAACTGGAAAAAATAATGAATAGAGTATCAGTGAACTGTGAAACAAATCAATCAGCCTAACATATGTATAATTTGCTAAGAAAAGTAGGGAAATGGAAAAGATACCTGCAGAAACAAGAGCTAAAAATTTGTCAAATTTTATGAAAATTGTAAATTCACAGACACAAGAGTTTCAATGACCATTAAGAAGGTTCTTTAAAGAAGAGGAAATATGAATATATATATATATATATTCATTTATTTATTTATTTTATAGAGAGTGGTTTTTGGGGTTTTTTATTTTTTAGAGACAGAGCCTCACTTTGTCGCCCTTGGTAGAGTGCCATGGCTTCATGGCTCACAGCAACCTCCAGCTCCTAGGCTTAGGCAATTCTCTTGTCTCAGCCTCCCAAGTAACTGGGACTACAGGCGCCCGCCACAACGTCCGGCTATTTTTTTGTTGCAGTTTGGCCAGGGCCAGGTTTGAACCTGCCACCCTTGGTATATGGGGCTGGCGCCCTACTCACTGAGCCACAGGCACCGCGGAACTATAAAGAAACTCACACCAAAACACATAATATATCAAGTTTCTGTGCAGCAGAAAATCTAGGGAAATATTTTTGTTGTCTTGGGTTAGGCAATGATTTCTTGTATAAGACACAAAAATTGCAAGTCATAAAGAAAAATTGAATTATATTTTATCAAAATTTAAAATTCTTCCTGCTAAAAAGGCAATGATTAAAAAATGAAGAAGCAAACCACAATATAAGAGAAATAGTCACAATATATACATCTGGAATTTATAAAAAATGAAGAAGCAAACCACAATATAAGAGAAATAGTCACAATATATACAATGGAATTTATAAAAAATATATAAGGATCTCCAGCTCAGCGCCTGTGGCTCAAGCAGCTGAGGCGCCAGCCACATACGCCTGAGCTGGCAGATTCAAATCAAGCCTTGGCCCGCCAAATAACAATGACGGCTGCAACCAAAAATATGGATCTCCTACAAACCAGTGGTAACCTAATTATTAAAAAAATCAAAGAACTTAGCCTGGCGTTTTGGCGGGCACCTGTAATCCCAGCTACTCAGGAGGCTGAGGCAAGAGAATCGCTTAAGCCCAGGAGTTTGAGGTTGCCGTGAGCTGTGTGACGCCACAGCACTCTACCGAGGGCAATAAAGTGAGATTCTGTCTCTATTAAAAAAAAAAAAAAAAGCAAAGAACTTAATGCAAAATAACACATACAATAGTGTTCATACTAGCTTTGTTCAGAATTTCCAAAGGTGGAAATAATGCAAATATTCATTGATAGGAGTAGACATAAGCAAACTGTGATATATTCAGGGCATGAAATACTCATCAGCAATAAAAAGAATGATATTTACCCATGGATTTATCTCACCAACATTACGTTTGAGAAAGGAGCCAAATAAAACTAATGTATATTGTACATTCCCATTTATCTGAAATTTAAGGACAAGAAAAATGAATCACTGATTATAGAAATCAGAGTAATGGTTGCCTATGTGTTAGGGGCAGGTAGGGATGGTGGGGTTAATTTGGAAAACAGCAAGAAGGAACTTTCTACCATGATGGTAAACTTTTGTATCTGGTTTTGGGTATTGGTTATACAGGTGCACATAGTTGTTAAGATATACTGAACTTTAGATATATGCACTTTATTATTTACTTAACATTGATAAATAGATGTTTATCACTTTTCTGAGTTTTCAAATTCTATTGCCATATATCATCTCATCTGCAACAACTCTGTGGGACCAGTAGGGTAGCTATTACTATGGATTTTAGAAATAAGGACACTACACCTCAGAGAAATGTGACTTGCTAGTCTTCTGAGTAGCCTAGATCTTTGAGCACTATTTCATTTTCTTTATGTTTCATTCTTATTTTCCCCAGCAGGCAGTGGGAGTAGGCCATGAGTACTGAAATGGAAAAGAGTTAACAAATTTAAAAGTACTGGGAAGAATTTTTCTTTTGGGATAGCCCTAATTGAATACTAAGCATGGGCTTTGTATATCAAATACCTTTCTTTGCCTCTCCACCACTGTTCTAGAGAATGGAGAAGCTTTCCAAAGAGGGAACAGAAGAAGGACATAGAACAAGGGAACTATTGTTGCTAGGGGAGCAATTTTCCTTTTAGGCTTGGAGATATTCTTCCCAGCTCAGAACCCATGAGGGAAAGATAAACATTTTTAAACAGAATTGAAAAACTAGAGGAGCGTTAGAGAGTCCTACATCAAAGCCAAGCTAAAGAGAGATAGTTTGAAGAAAAGCCATAATGAGAGCCATGAGTCAAGCTAACCAGAGTGATTGTTGTTTTTTTACAGCCTAGGTGTCATCAGGGAAACAAAGGAGATAGGGCTAGGATTGTGGACTGGTTGCAGAGATGTTCTAAACACTGGTATAAATTCTTAGTCCTCTGACCAAACTTCCAGACCCTCATACTTGCAGCCAAAGAAATTATTTATTTGCTGGAGCTAATACATATATGAAATTAATGATATGCATGGAAGAAGCTGAACCTGTCTCTTAGAAGAAAAGTTATTTATTAACCAATAAGGAATCTATGTAGTTCTTATAACAATGAGGTTTAGGTGTGCTTATGTAGTAAACCATATGCTTATCATTGTTTTGGATTCTTCTCAATAAAATTCAGTGTGGCCTTGGCTGGAAATAAGACCTATGAAGACAGGGAAGGAGGAAATGTGAAGATAGGTGGTTCTTGTGTAATCAAGGGGAGAAATAAAATAGTCCAGTGGTTCTCTACCCTAGATACCATTAGAAACAGATATGGAGCTTTTAGGAAAATATTACTATGCGTAGGTCCCATCGCCCAGAGATTCTTTTTTAATTGGCTTCAAGGGAAGGTAAGAAGGGACACTAAGATGGGGGTGGGTGGGAGGAAAACCTGGCCTTCTGAATCCAGAAGTCTGGAGGGCCATAAGAATGTGGGCATGAAGTAACCTAGGTAACCAATGACTAATAGAAAAAGACAATCAATGACCAATAGAAAAGGGCAATACTGCCTGGAGGTGCAGAGAGGCCAGTGGAAGACTTGAAGCCAATTTCAGATGGAGGAAATATCTGTATCCCTGCAGGCCTTCTCTCCTGCATCTCTGTCTCTCTCCCCTTTTCTCCTTGGTAAGAAGGATCCACTTCCAACCCTCTTTGGAAGTTCTCTAAACTTTCTTTTCGTTCTTCCTAAATAAAATCTCTGTGTTACCCTGAACCTTGTGTAGGTTACTTTTGCTTTTTGTCCACACTGCCTGTGCTGCTCTAGTTTTATTTTCAGTTTCCACTCACTTTTGCTTTCAGTTACCACCAGGTTTCACTTAAACTTTCTAGCTCAGATGAATAATCGAAACAGGTCTACTGGGTTCTGGCCCCCAACAGAAGGTAAAGGGTGAGCAGTAGGAATTATAAAGCTCCACAGGTAGGTCTAAAGTGTAGTCTGAGGTTGAGAACTACTGAGATAGGGAGAGAGAATGGTTATTCAAAATGAAGTCCAAGTGCAGAGCCTGGCACTCCAAAATGACGGTGCCATTTTCCTAAAGAAGAAAAAGTTTGAAGATGTCTAATCAAGCAATAGAAAGTCAAAGTAGATTCTCCAGAGAACTGAAGGGTAAGAAACTCTCCCAGAGGGAAATGCAACACTGCTCCACAAAGGGTCTCCTTACTTCAGTCTGCTCCCAGGACAACTGTTGCCACTTCTTATGGGAAGAAATCATGGAGCCAAGCTGCATGGGTTAGTTATTAGTGCACATCCTACTTCATCTTACAAAATTCTAAGCAATAATTTTCCCACTTTGAGTTGTCTGGATGTTACCCAGATTCATACTGATAAATATTCATTTTATTTTTTCCTGTATACTGTAAAGTTGTGTAGTCGTCTTATACCAGTAATCAAAGAAATAGAAAATATGATGCACTATTGTTAAAATCACATTGGAGAAGATTAAACATATAATACCAGCACTGGCAACTATAAGAGAAAGAGGTTTTGTCATACTTGGTTGTTTAAAATCTATATAGATAAAATTTTCCTCATGGACAAATAGTATTTCATTTTCAAAAGAAATTATGAAAGTTCAGAAAACATTGGATCTAACATTCTTTCTGGAAATTTATTTTAAGGACCACTTAACTACATACAAATACTTACCTATAAGGATGATTATAACATTAGAACTAATCCAAATATCTATTAATAAGGGATTGGTTAATTAAATCCATCCCATCTTAAATATGAAATTATAACATAAAAGAATATTTTATAAAATGAATATACGATGAGATAAATATTAGGTCATAAAGCAGAATGTATAATAAAATTCCACTTTTGGAGAGGTATATAAGCATTGAAAAAAAGAGTAGTGCTTGAAGACAAATTTTTGATAGTGGTTATCTTGGTGAAACTGCTTTAGAATTTCACCCTAGGTATAGTTGCTTATTGCATGAAAATCTAATTATTGAGAGGAGGATTGTAAAGGAAGAAATGAATTTTTAATATGATAGACATTTTTTTAGGAGAGTGGGAGAAGCTACCTTAAATCAGTCTCTCCAGGTAATAAAATTCATTGTCTTTTAAAGGCAATGCCATGTGTTCTAAGATGTGTCGTGGTGTAACTAGGGGTAGGTGCATTGGGGGTAGTTTGTGGGAACAGTAAATCTTGGTATTAGGAAGTCTATCCAGGGCCCTCCAGTATCTCATCTCCTTTGTCTTGCAGAAAATCCACCATTTCTGGGAAACCACTCAAAAGGTCAAGTACTTAGTTAAGGAGAGTATTATATAGGTGTCATTAACATTTGTTCCATGGTCGGACCAGCTACAATCTAAGTGAGAAAGCACTTATTCCTCTTATGTTATATTGTTCTGAGTTTTTTTAAAACTTGACTTTAAGTTTTTATATTTTTTGTAATTAAGACAAATATATAAATGCTAATAGAAGAAAAAGACAAAGAAGCTTTTGTTGGGGGTCTGGGTATCCCAGTTCCCTGAACCCAATTGGCCTGGTGGAACTAGAAAGTTCAACTGAGGCACCAAGAAACTGAAAGCAACGATGCATAGACACTGAAAGTAAAACAGAACAGTACAGGCAGTGGGAGTAACAAGCCAAAGTAGATCTGCTCAGGCTTCAGTGTAACAAAGAGAATCCAATTTAAAAACAAAGAGAAAGCTTAGAGCACTTCCAAGGGGAGTAGGAAATGAATCCCTCTCAAGAGTGATGGGAGAGAGAGACCCAAAGGCAGTGTACGGGTAGAAATATCCTCTTTCTCCCCATTTGGAAGTGTTTTTAAATCTTTCATAGGTTTCTCTTCACGTCCAGGTACCTTTGTCCTTTTCTGTTGGTTATTGATTGCAGTCATTGATTATCTAAAAGTCACCTTGGACATTCTTTTCCTCTTTTTGGCAAGAATCGCTGAGTGCTGATCACTGCATCCCCATAATATTTCCGTGGGTCCTCCAGACTTCCTTATTCAGCAGACTAGACTTTCCTCCCACCCCCTCTTAAAGCTCCTTTCTCTGTGCCCCTTCTCAACTTTATAAGAAAATATAATTAGCTGACATTTCAGTGATACATTCTTTGTACATCTATATTTCAAAGATTTATAAATTTATATTGATTTAAATGTATCTTAGTATACATTCATTTTATAATGAATACATATTCATTAGTGTACATATTGATTTAAAATGTATATTAGTATACATTCATTTTATAATAAAAAATGCTCCAAGTAATTTTAATTGTGTGCTTATATAATCTATGGCATTTTAGGTTCTTCAAATAATTCAGCTATTATAACATTTTTGTTATTAGTCCTGAAATTATTTTTTAGATAACTGCAAACATAAATACCAAGAATTAGCACCAGCTTTTTTCAGCTTACGGAGGAACAAATCTGACTTTTCACTGTGACATTGTCTTTAGAATTTGACAACTATTCTTGCCATTGTGAGTAGCTTTGTAACTTCAGAGCAAACATAAGACACTTGGATTTTGTTCTGCTTAAAGACCTCAATTTTCATTAGGGATGTTTAGTTCTGTATTTAGAAACAAATAAAATTTTGCGAATAATTTTGTTCACTATCTTTTTTTAAACCACATTGAATTCTGCTAATTGTTGACAACCCATATCCTATAAGCACCAACCAACATTCTAATTATGCTGTACCTGAAAACATTCAGGTACCATTTAGTGCAGTAATTCACATCAAAATATTCACTTTCGGATTTCACAGTCAGAAAGGCAAGAAGATATTTCAAGATTCACAAACCTATCATCTTGAGGTGCCAGAGGCATTTCTGTCAGAAAAGCAACTGTCCATCACTGGAGTCTGAGAATATCATTTATGTAGAAAGTTAACACTCCTTCCCCCAATTCTTCTGTGGGAGAACTAAGTATAATTTCCTATGAGGGTTGCCTGACACTTTTGCCTCTGAACTTGAAGAATCTATAAGTTCCCACTCCCACACACTGTTATTAGAAGTGGTATCATTTCATTGAGAATATTTTACAGTGGGATCTCAAGAATTCTATGGAATTCTTTACAGAAGATAAATCTTTATGGAAAATAATCAGTAAAGGATAAGAGATAGGGAAAAAAGCAAAAATAAGACCACCTTAGATAAATGACTGATACCAGATTCCTTCCTAAGAGTAAGTTTTAATAGATGAAAGGATAGAGATAGCACAACACCCTAGAGAGAAAAGAGAGAGGACCCCATCTGAGGCTGGACCTCCAGGAGCCCTGGGAGAAATCCTAGCCCACTTCAGTTTTTTGGCTGGAGATCATGCCACCCCAATTGTCCCTGCCACAGACTAACCAACACCAGAGGAGCCTCAGGAATATGTTCTTTTGGTTACCAACGTTCCACTCTCCAAAAGAGGTGACTTTTAAAAGCAAGTGTAAATCTATTTATGCAGAGAAGCAGCTAAGTTTCCTTCTCTTTCTTTAGCATCTAAAACTATAGGATTCAGAGAGCAACCCATCTTTCCAAAGGCCAATGGGTGAGGCAAACGGCAGATATCATCATTGTACCTGCTGCCTGACTCCACTTCCGCTTCCTCTCTCCTTCATTCCTTTCCCGAATAAAGATTGTAAAATTGCATAGTAAATATTCTGCCAGTCCACTTCTGGGTAACAAAATTTTATGGCTTAAACCCCACACCATTTTATAGTATCTCATAATTTTATGGGTCAGGAATTCAGGCTTCACCTAACATCTGCCCTTCTAAAGACATATTAAGATAAAAGCTGGGAGAACAGAGTTGAATAGCATATATCTGATAAAGGACCTGTGTCCAGAATATTTTAAAAACTCTCAAAATCCCAAAATAAGAAAACAATCCAAAAACCAGGCAGAATAGCTGAAGGATACTTTACCAAAGAAGATGTATAAAAGGCCACTCAGTATCACTAGATATTAGGGTAATTCAAATCAAAATCATGATGACATATCAGTACACATTAACTCGTAGTAACTAAAAGCAGACCAGTGCTTGTCTATCTGGGGAGAAGGGATGATGATAGGAGAAAAGTTGGCACACAAGTTCACTTTGGAGGGGATGAATATGTTCACTATCCTGGTTGTGGCAATGGTTTCACAGGAATATACATATGTCAAAGCAATTAGATTGTACACTTTACGTCAAGCTGTTTATTGAATTTCAATTATTTCTTAAGGTCAGCTTTTTTAAATTTAAATTTTATTAAATCATAACTGTATATATTTAGGGGGTACAATGTGATGATTTTGTATACAATGTGGAATATTTAAATCAAACTGATTAACATAACCATCACCTCACTTATTTTTTCTGGTAAGACAGTTATAATATACTTTTAGTTGTTTTGAAATGTACCCTTGCATTGTATATATTAGGTGGATGAGATCCCGCCAAATACCCGCCCCCAACTTAACCTCCTCCCCCTTCTATCTGGACTAGATTTTGTATGAATGTGTAAGTGATTATATATTGGTTTCATAATAGTATTTAGAACATCGGATACTTTTTATCCATTCTTGAGATAGTTTACTAAGAAGAATATGTTCCAGCTCCATCCAGCTAAACATAAAAGATGTAAGGTCTTCATCTTTTTTATGGCTGCATAATAGTCCATGGTATACATATACCATAGTTTATTAATCCATTCACAGGTTGATGTGGAGAGAGGGAACACTTCTACACTGCTAGTGGTATTTCAAAATGTAGCCTTTCTGGAAAGAAGTATGGAGAATTCTCAAGGATCTAATAGTAGCCTTCCATTTGATCCCACAATTCCATTATTAGGTATCTACTCAGAGGAACAAAAATCATTTTACAACAAAGACATTTGCACTAGAATGTTTATTGCAGCCCAATTTGTAGTTTCCAAGTCATGGAAGCATCCTAAATGCCCATCAATCCTTGAATGGATTAACAGACTGTGATATATGTATACCTTGAAATACTATTTAGCCATAAAAGAAGATAGAAACTTGACATCATGTATGTTTACCTGGATGGAGGTGAAAGACATACTTCTTAGGAAAGTATCTCAAGGATGGGAAAAAAAAGTATTCAATCTACTCAATATCATTATGAAACCAATATAAGAGCACTTATACTCTCTTACAAATGATAAAACACAAATATAGTCTAACAAGGAGAAAGGAAAGGGGGGAGGAGGAAAGGGAAGGGAGAAGTGTTTGGGAGGAGGAGGGAGGGCATCTGATGGGCTCTCCACTAATGTGCCTAATACAAGGGTATATTTCTAAACAACTAAGAACAAACTGTAAATGTATTAACACAAAAAAATAAGTAAGTGAGGTGATGGTTACATTAATCAGTTTGATTTATCCATTCCATATTGTATATCACATCATCACATTATACCACATAAATGTATAGGTATGATTTAATGAAAAAAAAATAAAAAAAAAGAAACACCCACCCTTACAGACAAACCAAGAAGTTCTGTGCCCTCATTTTTGAAGTAAATGAGATCTCACAGCCATCCCATGGTGGCAGCTGTCATCCAGGCCCTCCCTTTCTGCCTGGGTGAGCACTGGCTCTGGGCCTCCTCATTCAATCCTGGGAAACTATGATGTATTCATAGAGGGGGGCCTTCAACATCAAATGTATTTTCTGAAGGCAAAATTTTACACAAATTATAGAGAAGGTATCTTGTTCCGTTTAAGTGTCAGACATCTTAAGATATGGTAGCCTTGGCTCCTGTCAAGGATGTTTGCCCAGGCATATTCCAGAATCACGAGTCTACAGCTTCTAAAGTAAAAAGTAAACCAATTCTTACCATATACCTGTACATAAACACTATGGCACATAGGCACACATGCTCACACACACATATAGAAGAAAAAGGATTATATTTAAAATGAAAGCAGTGTGTAAAGGAAGTCGTTAAACTCTAGAGTCATCACTGTGAGCTACAGTGCCAGACTCAAAGAAGGAACTACAGATATATGCCCCGAACATGTGTAAATACATATTTATAGGTACAAAACTGATGTGGACTACACTTGCTAAGCTGTCTGAGCGGGTATTACTGCTTCAGAAGGGTCTGCTTTTGGGAGATGGGGAATTTTGCCTGGATTAGGATACTATTTAGTGTGTATGCAATTAATAAATATTCACTGAATGGATTATGTTTCCAAGAACAGTTGCACACAGGAGTCTTGTGTCTCTGTGACTGGCTTAGTGAGACTGAATAGTACTGAAAGGCTGCTAAGCAGTAAAACGTTTTCCACATGTCAGGAAAGCTGCCCTGAGAAAGTGACCTAGCGGATGAAGAAAACACATACCAAGAAGGAGAATTAACCTTCAAGAATAATGAAATGTTCTATGTGCATATAGCTTAAACTTAAAGGGCTCACTGGGGCAGAGAATGCAAAGTTTCATGGCAAAAGGTGAACCAATAATTCAAGTTATCAGTAGAATTCACTACTAGCTTGTTTTTTTCTTGCAATTACGTTGAAGTTCTCTATGTATTCTGGTTATTAAGCCTTTTCCGTGTCCTGTTTTTAATTCTTAACCCTGGAGCTGGCTGTGCATAGTGCTCAGTCCGCATCTAGCCATGCCACAGTTCACAGCTAACAATTCCCAACTGCCCCTGACAGTTCAAATGCCCTTATCTCCCAGCAGCTTCCAGCTCATGCTTTGGGATGTGGGACTGTTACAGGGACGGGTACAGTTATTGTGGTGCTTTTAATGTTGTTTCTCCAGGCAGTCCGTGAGCATCTTGAGAACAGGGCCATATCTGTTTGTTCACCATTGTGCCCCCAGAGCCCAGCACTCTGCCTGGCCCACAGTGGATGCCCAGTAAACATGGAATGAATGAGTGAATGGACAGCTTCCCCAGCCCTCTCTAAAATGCTGTCTAGTTCTAGGTCAAATCTTCCTGGTTCTGGGTCAGAAACCCAGAAAGTTCCTCACCCCATGGAACCCAGATGGGCACTTAGACAAATGTCCCAAGAGGCTATTTCTAACCAGCTGCCTCCTTTATCTTGTTCCTTGTAGGGTCATCTTGGGACATACAAAGAGCAGGCAGTTTTCTTGAAGTAATTTATTCTTTTCATTCCTATAACAATATGAAGTCCAGCAGGTGGATCACTTGAGCTCAGAAGTTCAAGACTAGCCTGAGCAAGAGAGAGACTCCTCTCTAAAAACAGCCAGGTGTTGTGGCAGGTGCCTGTAGTCCCAGCTACTTGGGAGTCTGAGGCAAGGGAATTGCTTGAGCCCAAGAGTTTGAGGTTGCTGTGGGCTATGATTTCACAGCAATCTACAGAGGGTGACGAAGTGAGACTGTCTCAAAAAGAAAAAAAAAAGAGAGAGAGAGAATAAGAAGTCTGAGGAAGGGCTGCAAGGTCAAGGCAGAAGAACCTCTAAGGAAAGGGCTAGAGTACAGTGAAAACAAACTTCTCTGAGATTTGTTAGTACCATGAGTAGCAGAAAGATCAGAGAAGTCTGAAATATTCTCTGCTTGCCTTCTGAGGAGCCTGTCCTCACCCAGGCAGGGCGAGTGAGGGGAGGGGAGCAGATGGTGCCCTAGTGCTGGTCAACACCTGCGTCACAAACCCATTCCCACATAGCACCACAACACCCCCTAGGGAAGCATCCTTGTCTCCCTTTGCAGAAAAAGGAAATGAGGCACAGAGAGGTTAAGTCACTTGCCCAAGGCCACACAGCTAGTCAGAGATTGTCACTCTAAGGTCGAGTGGAGGCACCTCTCTTCCCCACAAGAGCCTCCCACAAGCTCTGAACTAAAGGAATGTGACAAGCGATCCTCCTGAAATGAGGGGACAATCATAGCACATGGCTACAGCCAAGGAAACGTCCTCAGAGGGGGCCAGATCAAGAGCAGTTCTCACTGAGCAAGAAGCGTGGTACCGAGGGAGACCCAGACAGATGTGTACACAGAGCCCTTCAGTCCACAAAGCACTTCCAGAACTCACAGACTTGCCCCCATTTTTCAGATGAGGAAACTGAGGCACGGAGACTGAAGTAATGTACTCGCAATCATTGAACTCACATGCCCAAGTGCTCGTGCAGTCACACAGGAGCCTCCCACAGCTACTGTTAAACAATAATGCAAAGCTGGCTGTGATTCTGAGACAATGCCTGTGGTTTTGTGGAGCGTGGCAGCTGTGGGTGGGGCTCAGCACGGGAGGAGTTTGAAGGCTGTTGGGTGAGTGACAAGTAATGTTCCCAGAGACTCCCGACTTTTCAGGAGCTGGTGAAGCCCATTTAGAAGCACTGCCCTGGGCGAGGGAAGAGCAGGGAAGCTGGGATGGACAATAGCTGATGCAAAGAGAAGCCGGCCGGGGGGACAGCACGGGGAGGGGCAGGCCCATCGGCATGGGGCTGCTTGGGTAAAGATCCACCGGGCTCTTGCTCTGTTCCAGGAACTGGGCTGGCCTCTAGGGCATGGCAATAATCAAATAAATGTGGGTAACCTTGAATTAACCAGTTAGGTCAATTTAGCACAGGACTTTGGAGAGCCTTTAACATGTAGGGTATGTGGGCAATATTTCTGAGACTCATCGGATGATAAAACACCTTTCTCCCAGAGTATAGAAAGGGCCAGTATCCCCCCAGAACATAATTATGGAAGTATTGTACTCCTTAGTAGTAAAGGATGCGTTTTCTCAGGTTTGTTTTGCCCTCTCAGTCTAGAATAGTAGATTGCACACAGGAGACACTCAGAGGAGTCCCCGTAGCTCGGCATGGATGAGCCCTCGCACCCCCCACCCCCGGCCCAGTCTTCCCCGTGGCACGTGGCTGTGTCTCCAGCTTCCTCCCACACTTCTCTCCGATATTAGCACACCCGGCCTCCTTCACTCACTTCAGTGCCAATGTGGCACCTCAGGGACAATGCCGCCTCCCACATGAGACAGCACGTCTGATGCGTCCGTGCTTCTGAGCGCTGCCTGTCTGCATGGAGTGCTGGTGCGGCCCAGTCCCGGTGGAATCCCCTTGGCCTCCCTGTCCCCGTGGGGTTCGTCTGTCTCTGTGTTATAAGCTACCCTCAATCCCTGAGGATTCTCAGCCCTGTTAATGACCACGTGATGCTGGCTCCCTAAAAACAATTTCCAACATCTAGAAAGTACCGTGGCCACCCACAAAGCCATCCACTGTGTCTCATGTGGACCTGTCCTGTTTAGCTCCATGCTGTTCTTGACGTAAAGAATCTCCCTGGGTCGGAGCACTGGGACGCAGATGCGTGTCAGAAAACACGGATCAGAGAAATGGAAAATGCCAGTGCCAGCGGGGACTCCAGAGATTGTCTTGCCCAACATTGTTTGTTTTTGTGCAGGTAAAAACCGAGGCCCAGAGAGGGAAAGTGACTTGCCCGAAGCCACACAGCAAATAAGTGGCAATGTCAAAACTCGTCAGGGTTAGCTCCACAAAGAAGTCAAATAAGTGTTTCCTAAAATGTTTTCTAGAGAACATTGGCCTTTGGGGGATGGCTAAATCTGTGCTGGAAACAATGTATTCCATCTCATTTGCTTGGGGAGCTCATTGTGCACCAGCATAGTAGAGGCGCTGAGAAATCTTACAGCAAAAGATCTGCAACCAGTGTTCTCCAAATTGATTTGACCAGAGAACGTTGCCTCCCTTTTTGTAAAAGGTCATCCTAAAGAATTAGTTCTTTGGAACCTGCGCTTTTAAGGGCCAGGCTTTGGGCTTGCTTGTGTAGTTGTAGTGCTGGGGAGGGCTGGTGGGACAGGTAGGGCTTGGGGGTGGGGAGCTGGAGAAGCTTGGAGAGCCGGTGACAAGGAGATGCATGCGGGGAAGACTGGGCCTGGTGTTTCCTTGATCGATGATGGCTTTGTCGGACTGTAGACTCATGAGGGCCCAAGGCTGGAAGGGGCGTCTTCAGTGTGGGTTCTGATGCCCAGAGTAGAGGCCCAAGCTGGCGGGCGGCCAATACAGTCAGCTGCAGGCTACTGTCAAGATCCAGGGGATGGTGTGGGGGTGTCCAAAGGGGATGGGCATGACTTCGAGGGAGGTGACCTCATGGGGACATTGATACTGTAGAAAAAGAGGAGGGTAGAGCATGGAAACAGGACCTAATTCTTGAGGAATGGGATGATGGCGAGAATGCGGGTGTGTCATCCTAGGAAGGCAGTGGGCGTGCTAGGGAGGAATTCCTTCTCTGCCTGAGCACCAGCAACCTGGGGCAACAGGGACATCCCAGCTGCCCTGGAGATCTGGGCAGAGGTGGAGCAGTGAGATGCCCAGCTTCTCCGTGGAGTTTTGGGGTGCATCTGTGCGTGCCGGAGAGCTCCCTCCATGCTTCCAGGGGAATTCAGCTGATGGATTCCTGATCACTCAGCATCAACAGCTGGGCTGAGCCAGGGTCCAAGCTCATGGCGTGGCAGGAACCCCGAGAACCAGGTTATAATCCCGACCGTGCCACTGAACAGCTCCACGTTTTCATGAAATCAACTCCCTTTTCTCCGATCATGCCTTCATTACTTCTTTATTTCCTTCTGTGACTTTAAATCCTCTGGGCCCTGGACTGACCTTCTGCCTACCTGTGCTCCATCCATCAGCCTCCCTTTCTTTTTGTAGATCTAAAGTGAGCCTTTCACCCTGGAATTGTAAAACTGGAAAATTACAGCACAATCTTGAACTTAGACTTTGTAACTCACAAAAGGCGCATTTAAGACACAGCTTTCCCTAGGAAGTGAGCTGAATAACTCCTGGCGATCAGCAAGACCTGGCTGGAGCTCAGCAAAACAGGAAGCCTCCCTGGGCATCGGCTTCCCCACGGACAGCCTCACAGGTGATCAGGTGATTGGAAGGGCCAAGGAAGACAGTGGGCCTCGAAGTGGTTTAGGGAGTATTAATATGCACCCTATAGCATGCTGTGCACGTGGTGTGGGAGGTGAGAAAATGGTGATGATGACGATAAGAGTGTTGAGTTTTGAGGTTCAAAGTTGGGATAAAAAGAGAAGTGGCAGCCTGGGCAACATTGAAACCCTGTGTCTACTAAAAATAGAAAAATTAGCCAGGTGTTGTGGCAGGAGCCTGTAGTCCCAGCTACTCCCAGGGAGGCTGAGGCAGGGGAATTGCGTGAGCCCAGGAGTTTGAGGTTGCTGTGAACTATAGGCAATGCCAGGGCACTCTAGCTGGGGCAACAGAATGAAACTGTTACAAAAAATAAAAGAAGTAGGGTAATTAAAGACAAAACTTTACCTATTCCATTGAATACTTGTCCTGGGGCTGCTGAGATTGGGAATAGAACTAGTGGCACTCTCCAGTCCTTCCCTACTGGAGGGAGCCAGGAAAGGGGCTCAGATTATCTTGATCTCAAGAGAGCCCTATCTCATTCCACAGGCAGTAGTGAAGGGGTGGGTGGAGGTTCTTCCTGGGAGCCAGGGTACCCCAGGAAAATTAACCAAGATGTTGGCTCACTTCCCTCCAGCAACAGAGGCAACCACATTGACGAGTGACAGAGCCCTGGGGTCAGTCTTCTCCATCCCGTGTGTTAGTTACTGGCTTTCAGAGCCCACATATCCTGCCACCGCCTCTCCTCCTCCTTTATTTTTCTCTTCCTCCTCTTTCCCTCCTTCCTTAGGTCAGACCTCCACAGAGGCCAGTGAATGGGTTAGGAAGAAAGAGACCTGAACGCTCACCAAACTGACCACAGTTCTAATCCTAGCTCTGCCACCAAAGAACTCTGTGACCTTGAGAAAGCCACAGTCCTTTTATGAGCCTTTTTGTTACCTGTAAAAGGACAGGATTTGGCCCTAGGGACACTACCAGCTCCGTGTGCCAGGATTAGGATGAGAAATGAGAAGTCACCTCAGACCCACACCCCTGACCTCTGAGCTCAGAGAGCTTGAGATAGAAGGGCCCATTTCAGACACACCAGCCACAGCGCCCACCTCCCACCCCCACCAGGAGGGCGGGGTGGGTGGAGATAAGGAATTGGGGGTGAGGGGGATTGGGGAGGAAACGCTTGTGCTTTCCAAGAGGCAGACCCTGAGCATGGGTGACGACGGAAAGGGGAAAATAAGGGCGGTAGCAAGCATTACCCCACCACCTGGTTCTGACGGCCAACTTCCCATCCACTCCCCCTGTAAGTCTGAAAACACATTCTGAAGAATTTGTTTTTAGATAATGATCACCTCTTTCTGCTCTTCTGGGCGTCCTTGTATGATAGCGCCTGCAGCTAAACACTGTATTTTCATTGGGATCTAAACAGTCCTGACTGTCAGGTGGCTGTGTCTCTTTACCTGGACACTCCACCATTCCCTGGCTCAGCCTCGGATTGCTTTATGCTTTTATAACACACCTGCTGGCTCACGCTCTGGGTGACTGCTTAGCTTTCGGCCGGCTCCTCTGCCACTCCCCACAGATGTTTCTCTTATCACTACTGCAAATCGGCTCTCCCCTTCCTGTCCCTGTGATAGATTCCTGGGCTCAGTATGTAGAACTTGACATTTATCTCTGCTGAATTTCATCCTGTTGGTTCAGGTCCATTGTTCCTAGCTGTCAGGAGAGTGAATCCACCACATCAGCTTTCTCTTCCAGCGTTGTGTGGGTGTGTGTGCGGGGTGGAGGGTGGCGTTGGCTATGTCAGAGCTGGGATGAGGGGTTGCTGCTGCAAGGCAGGGCTGGCTCAGCTCCATCAGAAGGTGAGGAAAGCTGGATGGGGAAGGGTGGGGTTTAGGAAACAGGCCTCGCTCAGGGCTGGTACAAGCTGTGGCAGGGAGTTGGGTAGGGAGCATGTACTATGTGTCAGTAATTTGGGTTTGAGGCTAGCGTGCAGGGCAGTTCAGGATGGCAGGCAGGACCTGGCAGCAGTCCTAGGCAGGTACAATACCAAAGGGGCAGCAGTACTGAGATTCCAGAGGATCGGGGCAGCACAACCGAGACCCAGTCAGTGGCCAGGAGAACAGAGACACGAGTCCAGTGCTCTGGAAGAGAAGGAGCATGGTCAGGGACCAGGCAGGGTATTAACTTAGACGCCTCTCTGTCCTTCACCTCTCCTCTCCAACAGACCACAAACCCGCTGATGCTGCCACCCAACTGTCTTGCAACTAATTCTTTTCCTCTGCCTCTCTTTTGCACCAATTTAAACATCACTGTTGTTGCTTGATTTGTAGATTATTAGCTGATCTTGCATTCTCAATCCATCCCCGTATGATGCCACAGGATCTTTCAAACTTGTAAGTTTGGCAATATCACTTTCTACTTGAACCTTGTGATGGTGCCCCATCATCGTCAGCATGCTTAGGGGCACCTCAGCACGTTGCCAAGACCCTCTGTGATCTGGCTCCTGCAACTTCCTCGGATTCAACTCAAGCCACACCCATTCCAAATGCATAGCATGTACATGTCACGTCTATTAAGTGTAGAGTATAAATGTCTTAACACAATAATTAAGAAAATGAGGTGAAGGCTATGTTAACCAGTTTGATGTAAGCATTCCAAATTGTATATAAAATCAGCACATTAATGTATAGAGCTATGATTTAATCAAACAAACAAATAAACAAACAAATGCATAGCAGACATCACATTTGCTAGCCTTCCAGTCTCAGCACGCCCTGGTCTCTGCCTGGATTTCCCAGGAACCCTTCTCTTTCCCCTTGTGTGAGCTCTCTCCAACTTGTCCTAGGCCTGCGTCAGCTCCTGAGGGAAGCCCTCTCAGGACTCAAGGTCCAAAGTCTAGGCTGCCTCAGCCCCAGGGAGAGCAGCTCTCATAACTCATTATCTTGCATTTTATTAGTTTATTTGTCTACCTCCCTCACCAGACAGCAAAATCCTTGAAAAAGGGATTGCTTTTTAAAAAGCCTCTGTATATAATATGTGATCAGCAGGTTTCTGATGAAATGAAAATGAATATCAAGGTTTCCAGCCACGAAGTCTGGGATTAGGGCCGGGTCTCAGGATACTGGGCTCTAGGAATCGAAGACAGAAGAGAGGCTGGACAGAACTTCAGCCATTAGTCTGTGCGGGTGTGGAGGGAGAGAGAGAGGTAGAGACACTCTCATCTCTAAGCCTGCCCCAGACATCTCTGAATAAATAAGAATTTCCCTGATTCACACTAGTACAGCATGATGGAAAGAACAGGTATCTTTTGCTACTTTGTAGATGTGTGTCTTTGGATAAGCTAAGTTCATTGATCTCTCCAAGCCTCAGTTTTCTCAGATGTGAAATGGGGATAATGATGCCTAGCTCTGAGACAATGTAAATAAAAAAGCACATCACCCAGGTCCTGGCATGCAGCAGCTACCCAGTAAAGGGCATGTTCTTGGTTATTGTGGCTGTTATGCTGAGGAAATGTCAGCTCGGTGTACCAGCTGGACAAGGCATTGTCCTCCCTGCAGGGAGGCCAACTGTCATCAAAAAACTCTTTGGGAAAAGAGGGCAAAGGAGGGGACAGGATGTTAACAGCCAGTCCCACTGGGGACACACCCTGCACTCAGAGTCAAGAGACTGGACACTGGGACCAGCTGCTCAGGGCATCATCTTCCTCCATAGGCTGGGATCCCACTCCTGATACCCAACTATCTGTTTCTCCCTTACTAGAGCGATTCTATCAGCTGTCTTTACAATGCTGCCTCGTGATTGGCAGGAGGGCTTCCAAGATTTCAGTTTATTTTTCATTAGCGGCCTTTTAGATTTATGCCTTTCCCCCCGATGGAGGCCAAGGTGGAGGGGTAAGGGATGGGCCCAGCCCGGCCTTATTGGTGGCAGAGTGTGGATAAATCACCTCTCTGGTGGTTTGCGTCCTGGGGAAGTGACTAATCTCATCTCATTGGTTTAAGTTTCCAAGGCTGATATTTTCTGATTTTCTTCCCAGACTATCTTTAAAGTCTGCTTCTTCTTATGCCAGGTGATCAGCAAACTTTTTCTGCACAAGGACAGATAATAAATATTACAGGCTTTGCGGCACCACCTATAGCCTCTGTTACATAGTCTTTGTTTATATCTTGTTCTTCATCTTTTTGGGGGGCGACCTTTTAAAAATACAAAAACCATTTTTAGTTTGTGCTTTTACAAAAAGAAGCCTCACGTTAGAGGACTGTAGTTTGCTGGCCGCTTCTTGCAGCACTCACTAAATAAATGCATTCTTGCAATTATTTCTCCCTCCTTGCCTGGCCTTCCTCCCCTGCTACCTTCCTCCTTTCCTGCCGGCCTTCTTCCTACACTACCCACAGAGCATGGGAGCTGTGCTGTGGCTCGAGGATGGAAAGATGAATAAAACAAGACTTCTCTTCTGAGGACTTTCCAGTGTTTGAGGAAATCCAGTGTGACAGTAGATAGCAAAGTGCGCTACCACCAATTATAACTGGCGTGCAGTGCAAGAGTGTCATCTCTGGCCACTGCCCTGCAGGCCACGGACACCCAGCAGAGAGAGAAGAGACGGTCTGCCAGGGACATGGGGCTGGAGTGCACCTGACTGGTGGTGTTTTCCAAGCAGGCAAAGCCTTTAAGTAAAGGGGTGAAGGCAGGGAAGCATGTTTGGGGAGAAGAGTTCCTGAAATTTAGGTGGGGTCCAGAACATGCTTGCAGCCAGGACAGGGTAGCAGGTGGGAGCCCAACCTCCAAAGACAGACTTGGTTCCAATCTCAGTTCTCTCACTCACCAGTGGGGGTTTGGGGCCCTAAACTTTTTTCTTGCTTTCAATTCGTCACAGCAGTGTCTCTCTTGTGGGAATGTTGGGAGAAACATGTGAATGAACACACGCAGAGTGCTTAGCACAACGCCGGCACAGAGTTAAGTGGCCCATAGACGTCAGTGCTTGCTCTCCAGAGCAGAAGGGAAGATAGCACAGGGGCAGGATGGCAAAGGTTGTTGGTGCCAGATCGCACTTGCCTGGAAGTGATTCTGGCCTTTAGCAGGTAGACAATGGGACCCTTTAAAGATTTTAAGCCACGGCATCAGGTTTTTATCTGCCTTACCCCTTTTTGACGATGAATATTGGCAAAATCTTTGGAGCAGGTTTAGGGACACCCACTTTACAGGTGAGTAAAGTGAGGCTTCAATAACTTAACCTCTTCCTCTAGGCCAGCATTTCTCAACCTGTGGGTCGTGACCCTCAGGAACTGTATGAAAGGGTTACGGCAAGCAGCAACCCTGAGTCTGGTCTCCTGAACTCTAAGCTCTGTGCCCTTCCCTCCCACACCCCGTGCTAAGCGACTGGCAGACGGCATCATGCCAGCCCTGCCATGGCTCCAATTAGCAGACAAATCAGAACCGGCTGGCAGAGCTTTGCGCCTGCTGCAGTTGTGTTTATCATTCATCAGAGAAGAGAAGCGACCTGCCAGGCTGGTGAGTCAGGCCCCCTGTGGAGAAAAGATTTAAGGTGATGTGGCTTATGGGGCTTGTCCTGGGGACTATAATTTGGATTGTCGGATACGCTTAGGAACAGAATATTTCAGCAAGTCCCCGCCAGCTGACTATAGCCCTCACCGCCCAGGGAGCGCTTTGAGTGCTGAGGACTGGTGGAAGCGGGCTAGACTGGGAGCTGGTGGCCCAGGTTCTGTCCTGGCCTTGACTTTGGAGCAGGGGCAGGGGAAGGACATCTTGTTTTTATTTCTGAGTTTCAGTGTCTTTCTGTGTCAAAGGAGGAGTTTGGGAAACCCCAGCTTAACAGTAGGTAGTACCATATTGAAGTTCTGGAAAAATTCAGGTCCTCTCTTTAGAGGGGTAGAGCTCTGGAGGGGGCTAGTAGACACAGGCTGGGAAATAGGAGAGTAGTGGGAGGGGAGTCTGAGTGTGAGGCTGGACTTTGCTTAAAACTCGCTGTGTGACCTCAGGTTTTCCTGGTCCCACTGGGAGCACGTGCGGGAACCAGGCAGAGACTTTTCCCTTTGGAGGGGCAACCACTGGCAGTCCCCACTGTGGCTTCACAGTACACTGGGCTCATTCATGTCACTGGCTTCTGGAAGCGTCTGAGAGCACAGCCCCTGCACAAGGCCTTGTCATCCCACATTCCATGCCTAAGAACATGTCACCCTGCTCCATGAGCCAAGACCCAACCCCTCCTGGGGGTCATGCACCCTCCCCAGTAAGGACATAGAGTGTGCTGTCTGTCTCTCCGCACCGAAGTCAGTCACACTGAAGTTTCTGGTTTCCTAGTGCATACACTATAGTCTGTTAAATCATCAATAACATCATGTCTAAAAAATGTCTATTACTTAATTTAAAATACTTTTTGATTAAAAAAAAAATGCTAAGGATCATCTGAGCCTTGGGTGAGTCATAAATGTTTTGCTGGGGGAGGGTCTTGCCTCCATCTTTATGACTGACCAAAGCGGTGGTTACTGGCGGTTGGGGTAGCTGTGGTGGTTTTTAAAAATATGACAACAATGATGTCTGGGCATTGATTGACTCTTCCTTTCATGAAAGATTTCTCCGTAGCATGTGGTGCTGTTTGATAGCATTTTACCCACAGTAGAACTACTTTCAGAATGGGAGTCCATTCTCTCAAACCCTGCTGCTGCCTTATCAATTGAGATTATGGACTTCTAAATCCTTTGTTGTCATTTCAGCAATGTTCACAGTGTCTCTACCAGGAGTAGATTCCATCTCAAGAAACCACTTTCATTGCTCATCCATAAGCAAGTCAATTCCCCATCAAGTTTTATCACGAGATTGCAGCAACTCCTGTCACGTCTTCAGGCTCTGCTTCTAACTCTAGTCCTCTTGCTATTTCCAAGGCATCTGCAGTTACTTCCTCCCCGAAGTGTTGAACACCTCAAAGTCATTCAAGAGGGTTAGAATCAATGTCTTCCAAACTCCTATTAAGGTTGGTATTTTGACCTCCTCTCATGAATCATGAACATTCTCAATGGCATCTAGAATGGAACAGTGAATCCTTTCCAGAAGGTTTTCAGTTTGCTGTGCCTTGATCCATCAAAAGAATCAAGCTATAGCCATCCAAAATATATTTCTTAAATAATAAGACTTGAAAGTATAATTACTCTTTGATTCATGGGCTGCAGACAGACATTGTGTTTGTAGGCATGAAGACAACATTCATCTCCTTGTCTCTCTCTATCAGAACTCTGGGTGACCAGGTACATTGTCAAGGAACTGTACTATTTTGAAAGGAACCTTTTATTCCTGGGCAGTAGATCTTAACAGTGGCCTTAAAATATTTAGTAAACCATGATATAAACAGATGTGCTGACTTCTAGGCCTTATTGTTCCATTTCTAGAGCACAGGCAGGGTAGCTTTACCATAATTCTTAGGGGCTCTAGCATTTTCAGTATTGTATATGAACATTGGTTCAATGTAAAGTCACCAGATACATTAGCCCCTAGCAAGAGAATCAGCCTGTCCCTTAAAGCTGTGAAGCCAGGCTTTGACTTCTCTCTAGCTATGAAAGTCCTAGATGGCATGTTTTTTGCACAGAAGGTTGTTTTATCTACATTGAATATCCATGGTTTAGCATAGCCCCTTCATCAGTGATCTCAGCTAGATCTTCTGATGCCACGTTGCAGCTTCTCCATTAGTACTTGCTGCTTCGTCTTGCACTTTTATGTTACGGCAACAGCTTCTTTCCTTAAATGTCATAAACCAATCTCTGCTAACTTCTGAGTTTTCCTCTTCAACTCCCTCACCTCTTTCAGCCTTCGTAGAATTAAACAGGGTTAGGGACTTGTTCTGGGTTAGGCTTTGACTTAAGGGAATGATTTCCCAGCTGATTTCATCTGCCCAGGCCCCTAAAAGTTTCTCCATATCAGCAACAAGGCTATTTCAGTTTCTTGTGTGTGTTTACTGGAGTAGCACTTTCGAATTTCCTTCCAGAACTTACCCTTTGCATTCACAACTAGAGTAATTGTTTGGCGCAGGAAGCCTAGCTTTCTGCCTATGTTGGCTTTCTGCATACCTTCCTTGCTAAGT
This sequence comes from Arctocebus calabarensis, assembly GCA_963573935.1. NCBI lineage: Eukaryota > Metazoa > Chordata > Mammalia > Primates > Lorisidae > Arctocebus > Arctocebus calabarensis. The sequence continues at coordinate 25,803 of CAUYON010160383.1, forward strand.
TTAATCACTTCTAGCTTTTGATTTAAAGTGAGATATCAGTGACTCTTCCTTCCGCTTGAACACTTAGAGGCCATTGTAGAGCTATTAATTGGCCTAATTTCAATAGTCTCAGGGCATAGGGAGGCTTGAGGAGAAGTGAGAGGGGAACAGCCAGTTGGTGGGGCAATCGGAATACATACATTATTGGTAGATTTAGTTTGCTGTCTGATATGGGCAAACTTATATGCCAGTTCCTGACACCCTAAAAATGCTCACAATATTGACATCAAAGATCACTGATCGCCCTAACAGATATGATCATAATGGAAGATGTTTGAAATATTACAAAAATTACCGAAATGTGACATAGAGACAGGAAGTGAGCATGTGCTATTGGGAAAATGGCAGGAATAGCCTTGCTCTGGTGCAGGATTGCCAAAAGCCTCCAATTTGTAAAGCATGCAATATCTGTGAAGCACAATCTGAAAATGAAATGTAATAAAATGAGGCGTGACTGCAGTTCCTTCCCCAGAAGATGCTTTTATTTCTGTCTCCCGCTCAGTTTCCTTTCCTCAGCTTTAGACATGCACCCCTGGGTTCTTGGTGGAAATTCCTCTGGATAAAGGGCTGCCACCTCCAACTCAGCATGTCCTGCCTGAGCTCACAGTGGCTTCCTGAAAGGTGGGTTGGTCTTGCTAACAACCTGTCTAACAGAGGGAAATAAACTATCAGACAGCAAGTAAGGGAAATGAACTCACAAGACATAATCACCCCTGTGAAAAGAAAACTCATAACAAAACTACCCCCTTTGTTTTGTTTAATTAAAACATATACTTGGCCTAACTTGTTATATATAAGAGGTCTTTCTCAGCCTTGAAGAGTGGACAGTGAGCGTGTGAGTTCCCTGCTCCAACTCTCCCCAGCTTATCTTACTTTTCAGATAAGCTGAAAAGTACACCTGTAGCCACTTCACTGCTGCTCCTGGTACATGTCTGCTGAAGCAGAGAGGAAAATCAGCCATTTTTACCCTTTAAAACACCAGCTGCTTTTCCTTAACTGCCCAGTGTTTTCACTTCTTTTTCTGTACGCCATGACCACTCACTCTCTCCTTTTTTCTCTCTCTCTTTCTCGGGAAAATAAATAAACTTTGTATTTCTTTCAATGCTAATCTCTGTGGGAGAATTCTTTCTCCAATCCAGAGTGAGCACCTAGGTACCCTAACACCTGCCCCCACCTCTAATCTTTTTTATCGTTCCTTATTTCAATAAATAGCATAACCCAGTTATCTGGGTCAGAAAAAAGAGTCATCTTCCATTTTCTTCTACCCCTGGTCTGTCCCAGCCTATTAAAACCAAGCTGTTATGAACCTACCTCCTGGAATGTGTCAACGTCTTCTTAGTTTCACTGCCATTTCTCAGTTGAAGCCACTGCCTTTCACCTGCAATAACTGATTAGTTTGGGCTGTCCCTTATGCCCTTGATTGCCCACCAGTCCCATTCCATAAGCCAGAGTTGTTAGTGAGAAACCTAAATCTGATTATGGCAACGTCTCTTTAAAACCTTTTCAGGGCTTCTAATAGATAGAACCCTAGATAAAACCCTAAGTCCCTATCGAGGCCTGTAAGATTCAGCAAGATAGGGACCCTCTATGGAAGACACCCTAATGCACATCCCCATAAAGCTCATCCTAACCAAAAGAGTTAAGTATGGAGCTTCCAGAGAGCAGCTAGTGGAGGTGAAGTAATTCAAACCACAGAGGTCAAGAGTGACATGCTCACCTAGGGCTCCCTAACCCTATGCATAATGGTCCCACGAGATCAGCATGACTCAAGTTAGGGTGGAAGAAGTCACTGTCTGTGCTGAAAGACGAGGACCTTTTGGGCAGGCAACCCTCCCTGAAAAGTCTCATCCAGAGTCTAGAACCTCTAAGCTTTAGCAAAACATGAGTGCATCCTTATTGTGGCTTGAGAGCTGGGATAAAAGCCACCCAAAGCTAGGTTCCAAAGTTAGCTGGTCACAGCTATAGCTGGCCCATCCTCAAGCATCAGTTGCCCTTAATCTCAGTGCATTAAGACTGAGAATTAAAACACCTCTTTTCATTTATTATCCTTCTTCCTGCTGGGTACTGAGTCTGGAGTGTTATAGCTTTTCAGCAGATGAACATTTAGAAAAATAAAAAGTGAAAAAAGAAGATGAGTGAGTCCAGGAGGGAAACAAATCTATCAGATTTAAAAAGAGATCAAGGAAAGGACCCTGGTGCTGTTGCATCTACATCCCTTGCTTACTCTAGCTCTGGCCCAAGCTCAAATCCTCCAACTGTGCGAATTGGAAACCCAAGAAAAGCAACTTGCCCAAGGTGACAATGGCAGACTTGGCTCTAGAACCACGCAGCCTCTTGTTCAGTCTAGTAGGGCTCTTTGCATTATATGAAGTCATCTTATTCATCAGTTCTCAAAGGGAATGGAAGGCAGCTCATGGGTGTCAGTTTTAGCTAAACTTCATCATGTGTCTTGGAGGTAGGTATCAGTGGTTGGGGGTGCTAGTGCCGGGGGACTGCTGCAGGAAGAAAAAGTACTAATAAAAGTGCTATCCTCGTTGTTTTCTATTGCACTGATTTGAGCTTTTATTTACATTAAATCATACCTCATGTTGTTTTTCATTTATTTTATGGTTCTTTATCTAATGTCTTAGTTTGAATACTTAGCTCAATTAATTTCAGCTTTTCATAAAGGCATTGAAGACCATACAATGTCCTCTGAGCACAACTTTATCTATGTCCCATAGACTTTCCTGTAGAGTGTTCTCCTTTTCATTTTTTAGATAATATGTAATATTCTATTTTTTGAAATTTTTTGAGCCAAGGATCATTTAGGAAAGCCTTCCTTCCTTCCTTCCTTCTTTCCTTCCCTCCTTCCTTCCTTCCTACCCTCCCTCCCTCCTTCTTCCTTCCTTCCCTCCCTCCCTCCTTCCTTCCTCCTTCCTTCCTTCCTTCCTTCCTTCCTTCCTTCCTTCCTTCCTTCCTTCCTTCCTCCTTCCTTCCTTCTTTCCTTCCTTCCTTCCTTCCCTCCCTCCCTCTTTCCTTTCTTCCTTCCTCCTTCCTTCCCTCCCTCCCTCCCTCTTTCCTTTCTTCCTTCCTCCTTCCTTCCTTCTTTCCCTCCCTCCCTCTTTCCTTTCTTCCTCCCTCCTTCCTTCCTTCCTTCCCTCCTCCTTTCTCCTTCCTCTTTCCTTCCTTCCTTTCTTCCCTCCTTCCTTCCTTCCTTCCTCCCTTCCTTCCCCTTCCTTCCTTCCTTCCTTGCTTCCTTCCTTCTCC
>CAUYON010160385.1:0-19898 GCA_963573935.1 Arctocebus calabarensis
GGGTGTTGTGGCAGGCGCCTGTGGTCCCAGCTACTTGGGAGGCAGAGGCAAGAGACTTGCTTCAGCCCAGGAATTGGAGGTTGCTGTGAGCTGTGATGCCACGGCACTCTCTCCAGGGTGACAGCTTGGGGCGCTGTCTCAAAAAAAAAAAAAAAAGAACTCAGATTACTAAAATCAAGAACAAAAGAGGGACATTCCCTCAACCTCACAGAAATGAGAATGGCTTTAAGGGAGCCCTGTGGACAGTTGTGTGCCTACAACTTAGATGCCCTGATGGAGTGGACATGTTCGGGGAACAGCTCGAACTGCCCAGACCGGGCATGAGCAGTAGGGCTGCAACCAGTAAGGAGACCGGGTCAGCGACCAAAACTTCCCAGCAACAAAGCCCAGGGCCAGATGGCTTCACCAGCGGATTCTACCAAACATTTAAAAAGGAGGGGTGGCGCCTGTGGCTCAAAGGAGTAGGGCGCCAGCCCCACATACCAGAGGTGGTGGGTTCAAACCCGGAACAAAAACTGCAAGAAAAAAAAAGTTAACATCAGTCTTTCTCAAACTCTCCCAAAAAACCAAAACAGAGGGAGCACTTCTAACTCCTTTAATGACACCAGAGTGACGCTGCTGCCAAAGGCACCACAAGGAACCACTAACCAGTATCCCTAGTGAATATTGATGCAAAAATCCTCAGCAAAATACTTAAAGAGCTTGGGAAATGAATTCAGCATACTGAAAAGATTTATACAACAAGCTCAAGTGAGATTTATTCCTGGAATGCAAGGATGGCAACATGTGAAAATCAATCAGTGTAGAACATCACGTCACAGACTAATGGGAAACACAATCATCTCACTTGGTACACAAAGAAAGCATTTTACCAAAGCACTCTTTCATGGGAAAAACACTAAACTAAAAATAGAAGGAGATTTTTTCTTTATCCTAGCAAAGAGGATAAAAACTTCACAGCTTACATCGTACTTGATGGTTAAAGACTTAAAGTTTCTTCCTGAGATCAGGAACAAGGCAAGGATACCCATTTTTACCATTCGGCATATACGAAAATTCATCTGGAAATGCAGGAGGTGCAGAATAGACAAAATAATTTTGTATTCCTCTACTAGGTATATATCCAGAAGACCGAAAATCACCTTATAACAAGGATATTTGTACCAGAATGTTTATTGCAGCCCAATTCATAATTGCTAAGTCATGGAAGAAGCCCAGGTGCCCATCGACCCATGAATGGATTAATAAATTGTACATGTACACCATGGAATATTATGCAGCCTTAAAGAAAGATGGAGACTTTACCTCTTTCATGTCTACATGGATGGAGCTGGAACATATTCTTCTTAGCAAAATATCTCAAGAATGGAAAAAAAGTATCCAATGTACTCAGCCCTACTATGAAGCTGATTTATAGCTTTCATATGAAGGCTAAAACCCAGTTATAGCCGAAGAAGAAGGGGAAAGGGGAAAGGGAGGGGGAGGGGAAAAGATGGGTGGAGGGAGGGTGATCGGGTGGGACCACACCTATGGTGCATCTTAGAAGGGTACATGTGAAATTTAGTACATGTAGAATATAAATGTCTTAACAAAATAACTAAGAGGGTGCCATAAAGGCTATGTTAACCAGTTTGATGAAAATATTTCAGATTGTATATAAAAGTAGCACATTGTACCCCGTGATTGCATTAAAGTAAACAGTTATGATTTAATAAAAAAAAATTTAATAAGAATAAAAAAAGACACAGTGAAAAGTTCATACTTCTCCATGTCAAACTTTACTTCACAGACTCTGTAATCAAGACAGTATGGTACTGGACAGACATCTAGGTCAGTGGGTTAGAAGGGACAGCCCAGAATTGAAACCATGGGTCTCCGGTCAGTTTCTAGCAAGTGGAGGAGGAATAGGCTCCTCAAAAAACAGGACTGACACAACTGGGTCTCCACGTGCAAAGAGTGAAATGGGGCTCCTGGCTCACACCACATACAAAAAATGGAAGAGCTAAAACTAGACACATCTTGAAAGAAAATGTGGGAGGCCAGGTACAGTGGCTGCTGCCTGTAACCCCAGCACTCTGGGAGGCTGACATGGGAGAACCTCTTGAGCTGAAGAGTTTAAGACCAGCCTGAGCAAGAGCAAGACCCTGTCTCTACTCAAGATAGAAAAACTGGCTGGGCTTTGCGATGGGCACCTTGTAGGTCCAGCTACTCGGGAGGCTGAAGCAGGAGGATCACTTGAGCCCAGGAGTTTGAGATATGACCTAGGCTGAGACCATGGCACTCTAGCCTGGGGGATAGAGTGAAACTCTGTCTTAAAAATAAAAAAAAAAATTCAGGGTCAATCTTCGTGACTGTGGAACAAGGAATAGTTTTTTCAATGACATCTAAAGCACAAGTAACCAATGGGGAAAAATAAGGTAAATTTGACTTCATTAAAGGACCCTACCAAGAAAGTGACAAGGCAGCCCACAGAATGGGAGAGAATATTTACAACTCACGGTTGTAAACTGTAAGTGTCCAGTATCCAGGTGTATAACAAACTCTTAACAACCACTCAAAAAAAACCCCAATTTAAGGCAAAGGAACCAAATAGACATTTCTGCAATGAAGATGCATCATTGGCTAATATACACTTGAAAAGATGTTCAATTTCCATTACTAAAATCAAAATTACAGTGAGATGTTATTACACACTGCAGGGTAGCAACAATAGTACTTTTTTAATGGACATTCTCGAGCACTGGAGAGCATGTGAAGAAATCGCAAGACCCACAAATTGCTGGTAGGAACATAGAATGGCACAAAATGTTAGCACAGTCAGTTCCTCAAAAAGTAACTCCTAGAATTACTATACGACCCAGCACTTCTAATCATAAGTTTATATTCAAAAGAACTTAATATTTGTGTACACAGAAACCTGTACATAAATGGTCATCACAGCATTATTGGAATAATCAAAAAGTGGGTACCACCTGAGTCCGTCTTCTGAAGAGTGGACAGGCTGCCCTTCCACACAGAGGCTACCACTCAGCCGTGAGAAGTGAGCCCTGACGCAGACCCAACGTGGACGAACCTTGGAAACGTTATGTTCCGGGAAAGAAGCCAGAGAAGAGAGGCCACGTGCTATATGATTGCATTTATTTCAAACGCCCAGAACAGGCAGATTCGTTGCAGAAAGATCAGTTGTCAGAGACTGGGCTGGGGGAAGCTGCTAACTGAGATGAAATGTGCTACACAACTGTTTGAACATTCTGAAAACCCCTGAATTATGTACTTTAAAATGGTGAGTTTTATGATGCGTGGGTTATACCTTAGTTTTTTAAAATAACTATCCATTGGCTTTGGCAGTTTTGTAGATGGCTGGGAACTCAGCAGGTGTCCTGGGGGACGCCTCAGGACTGCAGGGGAAGGGCACACAGCACTTTTCTTTCTTTCCTTTTCCCTCTTCTTCTTTTTTTCTTTTTGAGACGGAGTCTCAAGCTATTGCCCTGGGTAGTGTGCCGTGGTGTCACAGCTCACAGCAACCTCAAACTCTTGGGCTTAAGCGATTTTCTTGCCTCAGCCTCACAAGTAGCACTACAAGTGCCCAGCTATTTTTCGTTGTTATGTTGCAGCTGTCATTGTTGTTTAGCAGGCCCAGGCCAGGGTTCAAACCTGCCAGCCTCAGTGTCTGTGGCTGGCGCCCTTCCCACTGAGCTTCAGGTGCCGGCCCCTCTGATTCTTTATTTTAAATTTGTGGTGAGACTTATACGTTTGGGTCCCAAACTGGACAGAAATGAAGAGCAGGGTGGGACAGGGCAGTGCCCAGGAGAAGGGGCTCCCAGAGAACAGCAGGAGGAAGTGCCCTGCACTGGGTACATTTGAGCAGGAGGGATGCCAAGAGTGTCCCACCTTCCCGCTGTGGTGAGAAGGCACGTGGGCGGGGTGGGGGTGTGTGTCAGGAATAGGACAGAGCTGGAATCTTTTGGAATCTGAACCCAAATTTCCTGACTCACAGGCTAATGCTCTCTCCCAAACTGCACGGCCCAGGTATTTTGGGGTGTGCAGATCCTGTGAAACTTCAGTGCTTAAAAACACATCTGATCTTCGTGCATTATAACTTATCTGCTGGGGAGGAGGAGCTAGATTCTAATAAGAAAAGGTCAGAGACTTGGAGACTCCATGCCCATGAGTACTAGTTCCTTCCCATTGACAAATATTTAAATTCAGCTGGGGGTTATTGAAGTAATTTTACATGAGGAAATCATATGCCTATGATGAAGGATATTACAGGGTCGACTGTTCTTTGGGCATTTTAGAAATGAGACAGCCCTTGGTGAAAACAAGGAGAGAGCAGAGGGCTCTGTGGTGTGTCTGCCCTGCAGGGCCAGGGCTAAAGCTGGAGACAGAAAGAGGGTCCTCCTCTTATACTTGCATCAAGGGATGAGGGACCCCAGGAGGAAGAGTTTGTGCCAGGGAGAGTCCGTGGGGACGGCACAGAAGCTCAGGCTGTTTGTGAGTTGTGCTGCCTCCGTCCTGATCCCGGCTGGTGCTCCGTGTGCCGGTCCAGCCTTGCCCACCACGCTCAGCAGAGCCTCAGTTGAAATAATAATGAGAAATAATAGTAATAATGTGGTAACAGTGCACAGCTCTCTCCCATCCAGCTCTAACCGGAATCAGCGTGTTCATAGGTGGGGGTGTCACTCCACTTGGGGGCTCTCCAGTGTCCACCTGCCGGGGAGGTCGTGAAAAATCAGAGGAACACGCTTTTCTGGAGGGGTGGGCCAATCTCTCCCCATACTCCCAAATGTTGCAGGATGACTCTTAGGGTAGAAATGGAAGTCTTTGTTTTCCTGTGGTTTTGTTAATTTTAGTTATTTTAGAGGATTATGTGAGACTTTTGAAATTTGAAGCTCTTTGAAGATGCTGCTTCGCAGCAAGGTGTCTCTGAGCCGGCTCCGATCCAGCTGTCTGCCCAGCGTGGCCTTCCCCGCTGGGTGCAGGGCCGTGAGGCACAGGGAGCGGGGTGTGGGGCAGGTGGGCTGGAGCCGGAGACCCCTGGCCAGCTGGAGAGAGCCCCTGGCAGCCATTCAGCGAGCAGAGCCCGAAGTGGGTAGCCTTGAGGGTCGCACCCACCACTGCCTGTCCCAAAGCCCCCCGTGACCCGCTGTCGTTTCACAGAACCAGCTGGAGGCGCATCATGAAGAGGGCATGGTCATCTCGCACATGGCTGTGGCCGGCGTGGGCATCTGGATCGCTTTCACTTCGGGCTCCACACTGCGCCTCTTCCACACAGAGACGCTGGAGCACCTTCAAGACGTCAACATCGCCGCCCCGGTGCACAACCTGCTGCCAGGTGCGGGGTGGGGCTGGGGCCTGGAGATGGCAGTGGGAGAGCAGGAGGCCACCGGGGGCGGGCCTGGAGGAGGTGGGCGGGGCTAGAGACTGCTGGGGGCCGGGCCTGGAGGTGTGGGCGGGGCTAGAGACTGCTGGGGGCCGGGCCTGGAGGTGGTGGGCGGGACCAGAGACTGCTGAGGGCTGGGCCTGGACGTGGTAGGTGGGGCTAGAGACTGCTGGGGGCCGGGCCTGGAGGTGGCGAGAATGGGGCAGGACACAACTGCAAGTGGGGTTGGATGGGGGGGCTGGGCAGGGCCTGGGGACCCCCTGCCCTCCTGCAGCTGTTGTGGCAGGTTCACCCTCTCAGCCCTTTCGGGTCTTAAGCAGCTCCACAGCTTGGAATCCGACCACATTCCGGGGCGTCTTCACAGGTCAGAGCAGGCGACTTGGGATCTTCTGGTTGTGGAGTGAGGCAGAGTTCTGGCACAGCAAGGACCTAGAACAGGGAGAGTCAGCGTGAGGGAGACTTTTGAGGAGGGCCTCACAGGGCCGGGTCAGCTGGCCTTTCCCCATGGACGTGGGAGAAGGGAGTCGCAAAGAGAATAGGGACGGTGGTGTGAAGGCAGCGTGGCTAGCATAGTGCATCTCGGTAGAGGAGGCACGCAGCCGTGTCAGTGTGCAGCTGGTGTGTGTGAGCACGCATGTAGTCAGTAGCCACGTGTGAGCATGTAGCTGGCATGTATATAGGCGTGTCGTCCGAGCACGTAGCCACTATGTATGAGAGCGGAGCTGGTACGTGTGAGAGTACAGCTGGTGTTTATAAGCGTGCAGCTGGGGTGTGTAAATGTGCAGTCAGTGTATTTAAGCGTGTAGCTGGCGAGTATAAACATACAGTTGGTGCATGTGTATAGCTGGTGCGTGTGAGCGTGAGGGGGCAGAGGTGACGGGCTTTGCATGTCTGTATTTGCCACATTGCTAATGGGAGTCACTGAAGGTTTAGACCAGGAGAGAGGGAGAGGTCAGGCCCCTCCACTCTGGCTCCACACTGAATGTTGGGGGATCACTGGTGGGGTGGTGGACAGAGAAAAGGGAGAGGGGACTTGGGGGCTGATGCTGTGACCTCATTTCCTGACATGTCAGAGGCAGGAGGAACAACAGGTGGGCATGGGAATGACAGGAAGGCGGGGAGCTGGATGTCACCTGGAGAACACCACGGGGAGGGCTCGCTGAGAGCAGGGCGTGCATTCAGCTGCCCCTTAACAGACTGTGTTTGAGGGTGTTAGTCGGCCTAGAGATAACCCCTGGAAGTCGGTGTGGCTCCTGCCCAGTGGGCAGTGAATTAAACTGCTTAACATTATTTGCCGATCTTATTCAGACCAGTACTTGTCTTTCGTTTTCTGGTTGTGGCGAGCCTTCAAAGATGGCACAAGACCATCATGGGATTGGTGGAAGGTTTTTGTCTGGGTTCATCTATTGATTGGCTGATCTCAGAAGGTGTCTGTAGTTCAAGGAGAAGATGCTGAGGAAAGGCCACTGCCTCAGTTCTCTCCAGACTGAATGACAGACATGAGGACTGAGAAGCTGTGAACAACAGAAGCGTCTTTCTCACATGCTGGGTTCTGGGGAAGACCCGATTCCTGGTTTGCAGAAGCTGCCTTTCATCATGTCCTCATGGGTAGAGAGACCTCTGGCCTTTTCTTGTTCTTGTAAGGGCACAAGTCCAATCAGGGGCCACCCTCATGACCTCATCTAACCCCACCTCTAAATACCATCACAGTGGGGTGAGAGCTTCCACCGATGAATTTGAGGGGGCATGTTCAGTCTGTAACAGGTGCCACTGATGATACACTGAAAACATAAATAATTTAGAGGTCAGTTTCTAGAAAGGGTGTGTGAAGCTGCCCTCAGACAAGGGACAGGGAAGGCAAGAAGGGGGTGGACGGGGCCTTCCCTCCCTGGAGACAGAGGCCTCGATAGCTGTTCTTTTCTGTGGGGCTAGCTCTGCACAATCACTGTTAAAATGTAGGATATTTTTATTTCATGAAGAAAATGGAGATTTACGTAACAGGCAAGTTTATATTTAGAAAACCAAAATGGTTTGGTCTCTCTGGCTCACAAAGCGAAACTGCGCTTTGCCATGGGTCTCGAGGTGGTGTGAACACAGGCGGCTGGCACCAGAGTTCGCTGCCAGAACCAGCTGTGGGTGTTGAGAGGAGACCAAGTCACATCGGCAGATCACCAGAGCATGCAGGGAGTGTCCTGTGAGGGCCAGCGCGTTCCTCTGAGCCCTGGGCAGCGAGGCCAGCCCCCTAGTTGGGCATCCCTGGTTCCCCCATCCTAGCAGCCCAGGGTTGCTGCCGTCCCAGGGCTCTGAGCCAGTGAGGAAGAAGCAGCGGCTGCTGCAGGACCTGGGTGTTTATCCCTCTCCAGTTATGATCAGAAACTTGTAAGGGAGGGAAGGCTAGGCAGGTGTGGCTGGAGATTGTGCAGGATTTTTGAGAAAACCGAACAGCGCTCACTCCCAGGCCGGAGACTGTCTTTGGCTGTGCCTGCTGCCTCCCTGCTGGAATTAGAAAGTCAGGCCTGGGTGGCAGGTTCTGGACCTTTCATCTTGGGTGCTGCCTTTGACTTCCTGCTGTGGATGAGGGAATGTAGCTGACAGGCATCCCTACAGACACAGAGCACCATGTAGCTGGCACCCACCAGCCTGCCCGACACCCAGCCTGGGGCAGTGTGAGCCTCCACTCAGGGTCAGGCCTCTCCCCTCAGGGCTGGCCTCTCCACGCAGGGTCTGGCCTCTCCACGTAGGGTTGGCCCCTCCACTCGGGTAAGGCCTCCCGCCTCGGGTCAGGCCCCTCCCCTTGAGTTAGGCCCCGCCACACAGTTCAGCTTACTTAGCAGCATCGGGTTTGTGACTGAACCACGGAGCGTGACCTCATCACGTTTCCTTTCCTGCATCATTTTAGCCTCAGGGTTTCTTTGTCGGGTGTCGTTGGCAGTGGCTGACCAAGGACCTGTCCTGAACCCTCCCACAGAAGTGCTGGCTCTGCCATCAGCCGGGATCTGCAGGAACATTGTCCCCTACCCTCGGTCTCTGCAGCCTGAGACCAGCACCCTCCCGGGCCAGCTCTTGCAGTTACACTGCGGGCTTTGCTCTGCTCCCTCTGTGGGACCGAGTGCGGATCTTTATTTATTCCTATACAAATAAGTGGGTCTGTTCTTTAGACTTGTGTGAAAACACACACACACATTTCTCTTATTCCCGGGGCTGTTTTACTCTTTATCCCTGCCCAGTTGTTTCCTTCTCAGTCGTCATCTGCTGCCAGCCAGGCTAGACTGGAGAGTGGTGGTCAGTTGAGAGCAGAACTCAGTTACCCAAGAATTTGCTTTTTGTTTGTGCCACCTCTAACGGTGGCTCCTGGGTCAGGGCCTCAGAACGGCCTCATCTGAAATCGTTCTGATTTTCATTGCATTTGCAACTCAGAACAAGAATGCCAAGGAGTTACTTCCTCTCTTACTATTGGTCTAATTATCTGACTTTTTGGCCAGTATTTCATGGTATAAGCATCTCCGTGTTTTATTTTATATTTAGACATTTCCCTTAGTGTATATTACTCTGTATTAACACGTACTGACTCTGTTTGCCCTCTGAGTCCGCACAGACATGTCCTGCTGACGCCACCTGGGTACTTCCGCCCTCTCCTGCTCCCACACGAGTGTAACCTGCACTCTGGGGCTGTGTGTGGGAGCTCGCCAGATACTCATGAACACACTGACAGTCCACAAAGTTATCTTTTTTGGTTGCTGGAATGTAACATTGAAGTAGGTTTACAGATGAAGACTTGCCAAGCCAAAAAGAACAGAATTTGAAAGAAAAATTACACTGTAACGCACACCTTTTTTTATATGTTAACAAAACTTGATTCAATCTTCTTCCTTCCTGAGCGGCCTCAGCTCGCTGTCCCCGTGGGGCATGAAGGCACGTCTACCCTGCTGGGCCTTTCTCTTCTTATTGGGAATTCAGTTCTGAAAATTATTAGCTCAAGTTCTTCTACGTAAATGACATCAAATTTGACACAGGCTAACAATTGATGATAAAACATTCTGTAATGAACATGCACATTTCTAAGTTAGGAGGAGTAGCGCTGACAGCAAGTAAGTTGACAAGCGCGTCATCCATTCCCGGCTGTGAGCATTCGCCGTGAGTCACATCACCGTGCAGATGTTTCCTGCTTTGTCCAGAATGTCAAAGGCAGATATTTTTGATGGATAAGAGCTGAGACCCCAAGTTAAGTGTAGGCTTCCGTGTCCCAAGAGGGGCCTGACGAAGTCAAATGGTCAGAATTTCCATCTTTGAAAAAGCAGCGTAACTTTTCTAAATAGCATAGAGCACACCAGGAGGGAATTTAGCAAATTCACCCAGACTCAGGACTGTGAATTAAGGAGCAAGTAAATGAGGCGAAAGCTATGTTGATTGGTTTGATGTAACCACGACAAATTGTGTTAAAAAAAATCAACACATTGTAGCCCACATATGCATAAATGTATTCATGATTTATGTGTATTTGACTCAATGAAAAAAAAAAAAAAGCAACAGCTGCTCAGGCCCCACGTCCCCCAGCATGGGGCCTGTGTCTCCTCTCTGCACTCGGAGACAAGTGCTGTCCGGAGCTCACCACCCAGCAGAACTGACACTCTGGCAGCCCACACGCCACCCCTTTAGCCCATCTCTGCCCTCTCCATGCAGTGGGTCCTCTCCCCGCCCCCCGGGAGCCCCTCGGCGTCCACGGCCAGTCTCCGTCGGCTCTTCTCACTGAGGCACCCCATACTCGACCACACCATCACCTGGATCCGCCGAAGTTAGAAAATTGCCATTTTGATTGTTTCTGTTACACTTTTGTGTGTAAGGTGAACCATAGACTACTTTGAAAATGGAATTTAAAACTTTACCTGGAACTTTTAAATTCCTTAGTTTCCGAATGCTTCAGACCTCTTAGAAAAGTTAACATCTGGTTTTCGCCTGCGTTCACCCTTTTTTGTTACTAGGAGCTTAAGCGCCCGCAGGAGCCTCCCGAGAGCCCCGTCTTGCTTCAGTTCAGTGGCCGCAGCCTCCCACTGCGTCATCCTGTCCCACCTGGAGAACTTGCTCCTTGCTCGTCCGGTGCTGCTTGGTTGGTGTTTATTCTCTATAGAAAGGCCACCCAGTCTCTACTAAAAATAGAACACCTAGCTGGGCGTCGTGGCCGATGCCTGGAGTCCCAGGTACTTGGGAGGCTGAGGGAAGAGGCTTGCTTGGGCCCAAGAGTTTGAGGTTGCTGTGAGCTATGATGCCCCAGCACTCTACCAAGGGTAAGAAAGTGAGACTTTGTCTCAAAAACAACAACAACAACAACAACAAAAGACCCTCTTCTGAAGAAAGGCGTTTCTTTACAAAGACTCTAGAAAGTTCCCCCAGATTTGACTACACAAAACCTAGGAAGATGGTCAAAAATGGGATTTCCTCGAACATGCTATTTACATACAAAGGGGGGAAATTTATCAGGAGAAAAAAAGATTACTTTCAAAATGTTGTTTCTGGATGAAAATAGGAAAGTAAAGTTTTATCCTCCATAATTTGACAGTGAATTCTTCTTCACGTTTTTATTAGCAGCTGGAAATATTTACATATCCTATTTCTGGAATGAAATGACACTGCAAAGATCTGTTTGAAATACAAAGGCGTAAGGCTCATTGTTGAGATGGGCTGATTAAAATCGCCATTTTCCTCATTAGCTGTCTTTAAAGTAAAGTTGTTTATAAAATAAACGTATTTCAAATGCTTCTTTTTTGTAGAGACAGAGTCTCAATCTGTCACCCTGATAGAGTGCAATGGCATCATAGCTCACAGCAACCTCCAACTCATGGACTTAGGCAATTTGCCTCAGCCTCCCAAGTAGCTGGGACGACAGGCGCCCGCCACAATGCCCAGCTATTGTTTTTTGTTGCAGTTCGAGGGGGCTGGGTTTGAACCCACCACCCTCGGTATATGGGGCCAGTGCCCTACCCACCGAGCCACAGGTGCTGCCCACTTCTTTAGTAACTGTAAGCCATTATTTAAAAAATTATAAATTCACTGTAAAGGAAAATTTAACTCAAAGGTTCCCCTTTGTAGAAAAATTATATGAAATTCAGTTTCACAAATCAAGATATTTCAGGATGTTAAGTTTAAAAACTCATAAAAATGGTTAATTGTTTCATTTGCATAGTTTTCATTTATGTGAGGGCTTAGCTACTACCTGGCGGGGCGGGGGGTGGATAAGTGTGGAGTGTGGAGTTGCTGAGGTCACAGTCTTATCTCTAGCCTCCATGCCAAGGCGCTGGAGCCCTGATGGCTCAGGAGGTTTCATTTGTTTTATTCTTTCCACTACCTCTGCATTTTAAAAAGCAGTCATTTTAGGACAGCTGCACTACACCAGCCCCTGATTTGTGCTCTCCATCCCTGTCCCATGGCCCCAGAGGGCGTCAGGGGTGAGCAGTCTCTTCACTCGACTCTATTCAGGTCACCTGTAATCAATTTGAGAGATAAGATTATTAAAATTGGAAGCTTTAAATGGGAAATATTTTTCAGCCTTGTGCATAAGGGAACATGGGAGAAAAACTAGGATTTATAGGCACAAAGTACAAAGCAGCTCCTGTCGTCTGCTCCTACCAGGAGAGGTTCCCGAGATTCTGTGTCTGCAGGGCACAGAGACAGGCCTTGGGTTTTGTACAGAACTCGTGTGAAGCTTTGTCTTCTGTCTCATGAAATGGTCATATTTCATATATAAAATACCATTAGCCAAACATGCTTCAGAGAGATGTGTCCCATCAGTGATGCACTCTGCCCAGCATCAAAAACTGCGGCAGTTTTTAATTAGCTTTTGAAAATGAAAGCATCTGGCTTGGTGCCTGTAGCTCAATGGGCTAAGGCACCAGCCATGTACACCTGAGCTGGCGGGTTCGAATCCAGCCCGGGTCCGCCCAAAACAACAATGACAGCTGCAACCAAAAAATAAAAAATGGCCGGGCGTTGTGATGGGCGCCTGTAGTCCCAGCTACTTGGGAGGCGGAGGCAAGAGTCTTGCTTAAGCCTAGGAATTGGAGGTCGCTGTGAGCTGTGATGCCACGGCACTCTATCCAGGGTGACAGCTTGAGGCTCTGTCTCAAAAAAAAATAAATAAAAGCACCTGCTTGCACAGAGGATAGTGTGGGTCACACAGAGGTCTGATACATCGCTACGACCTGAGCCACACAAAGCAGGCTAGAATATGAATCGGTGTTTAGAAATAAAACCAAAATCTTTTTTGTAGTTGAGGGGTGGATTGTTTGGTCTGGGGGGTTATTTTTGTTGTTGCCTAAATATTTTATAAAACTGACTGCTATAGGTACACTGGCTCTGCTGTCTGATCTTTAGTTCTTCATGTTCTTTATTTAACGTGAACTTGGGTCAAAGGCAGAGGTACTGGGAATGGCGTCTGTGTCTACCGAGAAGAGTCAATATTTTAGGCACTCACCACTGCGTCTCACAACCAAACCAAGCTGGCCGTCTGCGCTTGTCAGCTCCGGGCCTACTGGGTGGCCAGCTGTCCTTGTCCTGTTTCCTGGTGTGAGAGCCAGGGCCCAGGATGGTGCTTGGATCTGGAGTGGCACGGGGGTCTTTGATGCTAGTGGGCCTTCTCCCACTTTTGTCCGTTGCCCCTTTCTGGCCTTGTTGCCACCCAGAGCAAATCATTTCATGTCTTTGGGCTTCAGGCTCTTGGCTATAGAGCAAATCAAAACAAAAGGAACAAAAGCTTTGCAGCCTTCTGTTGCCTGCAACCCGGCTGAGGCTGAGATGTTGTTCTTCTCACAGAGCCCCTGGGAGGCCTTTTGGGCCCCAGATTCCAGCTGTGTGGCCAGGGCCCTCACTCCAGGGCTGCCTCTGCCAGGAGCCCTCTGCCTATGGGTGAAGGGCGGCTCTGCCCTCAGAGAACCACAGGCAGCAGCTGCTTGTGTGTCGGAGGCCAGGGCTTGACTGCTACGCCAAGTGGAAACCAGTGGTTTCCTAGATGTTTTAGGGGTCGATTCACATCCGTAAGGGCCAGTTTGAGTGGCACGAGGAACAGGGCAGGCGGGGGACCTACACCTGACCCCTGCTTTGGCCAGTGCACCTGCCTGGCTGCTGTTTTGTCCCGGTTCTTGTGCAGTTTGGGGACGCCCAGTACCTAGGTTTGAGCTCTCTCACGGCGCATCCTGCCTGGGGGTCTGGTGATAAGGTTGAATGCACAGGTCTGCCGTGTGTCCAGCCGGGCCCTGAGTGCCCACTTGCTACTCCGCCCAGTTCTGCTGCGTAAATCAGATCCAAGGATCCTGAGCTATTTGTGTGTCTCCCCACCAGGGCACCAGCGCCTGTCAGTGACAAGCCTGCTCGTGGGGCATGGATTGCTGATGGTCGGCACCAGCTTGGGCGTCCTGGTGGCCTTGCCGGTTCCCCGTCTGCAAGGCATCCCCAAGGTGACCGGTGAGTGCGCGGCTGCTTTGCCCTGTAAACTCATGAGCAGACTGTGTCCTGACTTCATATCCCAGGGCTGTTTAAATAATTTAAGTTATTTGGAGTGTTTTTTCAGTGTGGACTAAAATCTATTAAATTGGAATTACCAATACATCTTTTTTCCATTAATAATACTTCTGCAAAGAGACTTTTATCCTAAAAACATGGACATTGATACTCTATTTACTGCCACCAATTTCTATCACCATGCGCTGCGCTGCTCAATGGAATGGGCATATTTTATATTTTATAATGTAAAGAAGGCAGTCCAGGATCTGGAAAAACTTAGCTGTGCTTCGCCGCCGTGCTGGTGGGGTCCCAGCTGGTGCCTGCAGGCTTTACAGATCGTGAGTCTTCAGATATCCTTGGGAATCTAACCCAAATGTGGGTAATTCCTCCAACCCCAGTCCTGTCTGGGGCTCAGACACACTCAGCGTTTCTGCTTCAGTGGTCTGAGGAAGGAACTCCAAATTTTGCCATTCATTTCTTAATTTCTGTTTTTATTATGATCTTAGAGGTATGGGGGACCTGCGGCCTTAGGGTCACTGTGCCTTCTGAATCCTTGAGTACGGCCTTTTGACTGCATCCAAATTTTACAGAACAAGTCCTCTTAATAAAGGGATTTGTTCTGCGAAGTTTGGAGTCAGTCAGAGAGTGGCACTTGGGGGTCTGGAGGCCACATGTGCCCTGGAGGTTTATTGGAACATTTCACACGTCAGATTTGAGATGCTCAACAGGAAGTATGTAATGCAAATATTCCAAATTTCAAAAGTAAAATCTGAAATCTGAAACACTTTTTGTCCCAAGCACTTAGATAAAGGATACTCCACCTGTAAATACATGAAATTGTATATAACAAATTTGTACAGTTTAACAGTAATGATCAGAAGGCCACACACACTACCAGGTCACGGAGCCCCGGCCACCCCTTGCAAACTCTTTTCTCCTTCGCTCACACCAGTAGGAAGAAGCTGCTGTCCTGAGCTTTGCGTTAATTATTCCATTGGTTTTCCTCTGTAGTTCCACCGGTTTCTACCTTGAAACATTCCATTTACTTCCCCCTTTCTCACTCTTTCTGCAATTGTCCCGGGACACATTCACTTCTTGTTCATTTTCTCTAAGTGTCACCCGGCCTCAGTCCTTGGTGCGAGTGACTGTCACTCACTTCCTTTCCATGCTGGGTCGTGTGCCTGGAATTTAGCTGCAGTCTTATCATAAGGGTTTTCAGTATTCCATGTGACATGTCTGAATATCCGTGTGGCTGGCTCTGCTCACATGGCGTGAGCCCCCCAGGGGCTCATGTGTAGGCGCTGAGTTGCAGGGGTGTGAGGAGCACATGAGTTCATGTCCATGTCAGCACAGCCCCCCAGCTTTCGGCAGCCTTCTGCATTGTGCCACTGTGCTCCTTGAGACAAGGAGTGGTGCCACGGCGGAAAGCTGAGGAGGGCGTGGTGAGGGCTGCAGCCTGTGCTAGCCTGTCCTGGGCTGTGTCACCTGGGGAGCACCCAGAAATGTAGACAGTTCACCTGTGTCATAACAAGACCTGCAAGTATTTCTGACACCAATTATGGTTTTGAAATGTGAATCCCATCACCTAGAAACTGAAAAGTCCTAATTTTAACTGAACAATAGAATTAAATTGTCTTAAACCTCAGAACCTTTTGTAATGAAAAAGGACAGGAAGCTGGTAGCTTAGGCATTTTGTTCCTAAAACTGACACATTTCAGGCTTTGTTTTTAATCAAGAGTTAGGACAATTGGATATATCTCTATAGTGTAGGTGAGAAGGTATTTTATGCAGAACGGGAAAATGACTATTTTATTATTTTTTAAAGTACAATATGAGTATTAGAACTAAGACACTGTTGAAGAAAACACAATTCTGTATTTCAGATCATTATGTTTAAAATTTTAGTTAAATTAACTAAAAATCTCCAAGAACATAACCCAGACGTTTTCATTTTAAGTATGAAAGTCTCAGGGCTTTTCTGTTTGGGCGGGGAGCGAGGCCCTGGGGTCGTGTCACTGCTGTTGGTCTCTTTCTGTGAGTGTCTGTTCCCTCCCCAGGGAGAGGCATGGTCTCCTACCACGCACACAATGGGCCTGTCAAGTTCATCATCTTGGCCACGGCTTTGCAGGAGAAAGACAAGGACAGGCCTGGGGACCACATGCCGCCTGGGCCCGAGGCCCTGGAGGAGGAGCAGAAGGACGGGCTTCCCGGCGAGGGGGCTGGTTCCCGCCTGAGCCAGGGTGACCCTGAGGCGGCCATCTGGTTGGGAGAAGCTCCAGGATCGCTGACCCAGAAGAGTGACATGTCCTCCTCCTCAGGGTCCCTGAGTCTGTCTCAGGGCTCCAGCTCACAGGAGCACAGGCTGGAGGATAGCGCCATCTATGACCTCCTCAAGGACCCCGTGTCGCTGAGAAGCAGAGGCCGGAGGGCCAAGAAAGCCAGGGCCAGCTCAGCACTGGTGGTGTGTGGTGGCCAGGGCCACCGGCGGGTGCCTCGGAGGGCTAGACAGCCCCACCCGGAGGACCTGGTGGCCTCCGTCATGGTCTGGCAGGTCCCCTGCTGAGCACAAGGTGGGAATTTGCAATCCGGGGTGACTTCTCAGCTAAGCCCCATGACGTGAGCACACAGCGTGTCTACACTGGGTTGGAATCAATTAAAAACAGTATCTGAGGAAGAAATGTGCAATATCGAGCTGGTGGCCTTCCTGCTGCTTCCTCCTCTTCCCTAGAGCAGAAGTGAACGTGGTGCTTCTGAAGGGAAGAGGGAGGCAAGTTTTGAGTCATCTGGTGAAGTTCTGGGAAAATACCACATTCTTTGTGACTGCGTAGTCCGTGTATAATACTAAATGTTAAACTGCAGCTTCAGACCCGTTCTTGTATCATATTACTTAGAAAATTTACAAACTAAGAATTTACGAGAAAGTCCGTGTAGTCAATAGCATAGGGCCTTGTTAACAATTCATTAAATAATTTTACATGATTCAAAATTATTTATATTTCATATTTTCAAATTCCAGAATAGAATTTGTAACAATGAAGAGCCAGGTAGCATGCCTGTCCAGACAGTGTGTTGCATCAGGCCTAAGCGAGGCTTCCCAGCCTGGCAATAGTGTCTGTGCTGTATATTTAACACAGCAGTGTTTTTGTATTGCATTTTCTATTAAAAAATGAACAAGTAATATTTTAGTCAATGTATTATCTGTAGCATTTCACAAATAATGTTTGCTTTGAACCAAAATGCTCAATACCTGTTAACATTTAGGCTCAAGTGTCAATGCCAAATTCCTTTTCCCTTCTCATGTTCAATAGCATTAAGGTCCACATTAGAAAGATGTGTGTTTTAGTCTCACAGGAAACACATAGAAAAGTCTCGGTTGGTTCCTCCGCGTGGTCACTTTCTCACACCCATTGACTGGAGCACTGTGTCCATTTCGAACACATGCTCTGAATGACGCAAGGAGTCCTGGCCCAGCACGCAGCCTGGAACCTCTCTGCCTGTCACTCAGGCACCTCGTCTGCCAGTGCCTGGGTTTGTGCTCTAGTACCGAGGTGCGTGGGTAATCAGAGCACCCCTGTGCTCATCGTGTACTTATATATCAGTGTTTTCCTTATTTAACTCAGGCATTCGCCAGATATAAATTTCTCAGCACTTTACAAATGACCGAAAATGTTCATTTTATGACTTAGCCAAATATTTTCTAAAATGCATATATACGCCCATGTGAAAGTCGTTTCTTCCCAAGCTTTCTTAAACTGGTAGCTGCTGATTTCATAATTAAAGTCTTTTTATTTAAAAATGCAGTGCTATGAAGTACCTTTTTCCCCATGAAATATGAAAGCACAGGTATGTTCTGGAGGGCGGGGAGGCCTGACTGGTCGGCATGCCCCTGGCACCTCTGCTGGCCCGGGGGACAAGCTCTGAGTGGGAACTGCCCGAGACCCTCATGTTCTCCCTGCTTTTACTCTAACATTGTGGGTAAGGTGTGCTTCACGTATAAGTTCATGTTGTGTGTATTGGGGTATTTTATGAGACCAGGACAGTGTCCTGTAGGAACAGGTGATGAGGACACCTAAAGTGGACTTTCTGGGCCCAGACATTCTCTCTGTGTTGTGCCGGTTGTGGGCAGGGCGAGACTTGTGTCGCTGACTTCTCGGTCCCCCCCCCACCTCTGCCCCCAGCCCTACCCCAAACAGAAGGTTCCAGCTGCCGATGTGCAGCAGAGAGAGCTATGGGGGAGGACAGGGCCTGAGGACCTAGCAGCAGAGAACCCCAGTTAGTGAGGAAGGTGGCACGTCCTGCCCCAGGCAGCTGGCCGAGCAGACAGAACTGGCAGCTTGGGGACATCTGTATAGGGTGTGGGCTGTACTGTGTGCTCTGACCCCAACCCTGGATGCATGTACTAGGGGGAACTGGGGTGAAGTAGGACTAGCCCCTGCCCCCCCCCTCGTCTCCCACACGGGGAACATGGTTCTTATTGCTACAATCCCAGGCGGTATCAGAACACATGTCCTGCCATGAGCTCCACCAAATTAGCAATGTGATCATCACCTGGGCACAGAAAGCTCCTCACGCGGGTCCCCCAGGCCACAGAAACAGCTCCTGGACCAGCTGGCAGTGGACTCTGATTGCCAGTGAATGTACATAACCACCTGGGCTCGACAGAAAGGGCTCAGACACCCAAGAGCGACACCAAGCCCCAGTCCAGGGAGAGCATTGGGGAGCAGGGTGCCATGGCAGCCACTTGGCTCCCGGATGCACCTGCTATCATCAGCAGAGAGTGGCTGAGGCGCCAGCCCCGAGAGCAGGAGACCCGTCCTCCCGCGGGTGAGCTCCAGCCAAGGCGAGATTTCAGGGGAGAAGTGAGGGTGTCTTATTCCCGTGTCAGCGCAAGGCCCATATGTAGTGCAGGGGAGGGGGAGCAGACCCACGTGTCCCAGTGGCAGGAACAGAGGTCTGCTGGGCAGGGATGTTTGGCTCCAGCAGCTGCCCAGGGGGGCTGAATGAGTTGATTCAGGACTGAGAGGAGCTCCTGGTCTACAGAGCCGGCAGAGGATATGAAGGGAGGGGACACAGAGCACCCCTCCCCAGCCTGCCCCACAGCCCCCGGACAGCAGCCTGCCCAGTACAACCCAGTGTGGTCAGGACCCGCCATGGACGCTTGCTCTTGAGGACAATGTGATGAGGCCTGACCACAGCACAGTCAGCTCAGAACGAGCCTCCTGAGCAGTAACATGTAACTCACTTCACTTCCTCAGGGGTGCACCTGCTGTTTGCACAGGCCGGCACCCTGTCTATTCTTGTGACTTATACCCTAAGGTTACTTCGTTGCTGGAAATAATTTGGTTCATCAGTTGTGTCTAATGAGAACCTCCCAGGGCCAGGGAAAGAGGCACAGTTTACAGGGACAGGTCCCACTGGCAGATGGACACAGGCGGGTCCGACCCTTGTAGACTCAGCAGACTTCAAATCCCCCCAGACGTGAAAGTGCCTCATAAAGTCGGATGCTTTGTGTGATGTTTCCGAAGCAGTGGGAGCTTTGCTATTGGCGTAGACCATCCACCAGATGTAAAAATCTCACAGTTTTTGTTTTTTTTTGTAGAGACAGAGTCTCACTTTATCGCCCCGGGTAGAGTGCTGTGGCATCACACTGCTCACAGCAACCTCCAGCTCCTGGGCTTAAGCGATTCTCTTGCCTCAGCCTCCCAAGTAGCTAGGACTACAGGCGCCCGCCACAGCGCCTGGCTATTTTTTTTGTTTTGCAGTTCGGCCGAGGCCAGGCTTGAACCCGCCACCTTCAGTATATGGGGCCAGCGCCCTGCTCGCTGAGCCACAGGAGCCGCCCAAAATCTCACAGTTTTAACGAAAAGAAGTGATGTGTGGAGAGACTGGAGCCATCCCACTTATTTTCTTCAAAAAATTTAAATGAATGTCATTACGAAAAACAAGTAAATGAACCTGTAGTATTCTGGGCACTTTGCTGAATATTCCCGGGTAACTGGACACAGCACAGCTCTTACTCTCTCAG